>JANIWX010000012.1:0-170679 GCA_030705205.1 Huiozyma sinensis
GAATAGGGAAAATCTTCCGTGGCATCATCTTATCTCGAAGAGCCAATCTATACGTCATCCTAGCATCGCAACTATAATCCGGTGCGGCTTCACACTGAGTGCTGGGCGTGACAGCCGTGGGGACCTGCGCATACGTGGTTGACTAGTGGGTGGTGTCTCACTGGACCCTCCAGGTATAGAACAGCGCGCAGACAATCCAGGATGGCGTGACTTATGGAGATTAGACCCCGGGGTAGACGGGGATTAAACATACATGAACCCGTTGCTTCCTCTCTCCAGTCTATCAAATGCGGAGCGACTCACGGCTGTGTGGCCGCTGTTGCTGTAGTAAGCTCCGGTTAATGTAGATTCGTTAGCTTGATTTTGTTCCACAGGAACGATACCACTGTAGCTGTTCTGTTGGAAACCTGGTAGTAGACTTTGTGCGGTGGACGTTTGAACATCGCGGTTCATCTGCATCACTGCAGGGAGATGACTGTACGTGGGTTGCTGTAGTAGCGGCTGCGCTCTGTACACGGGGGAGGAACCGTGCTGCTGCTGTTGTTTGGCTGATCTGCCCCAGGATAACCGGATACGAGAATTGGATATCGGGAATCCTTGCATCTGGGATATAGCCGTCTCTGCAGATATTCTGTCGATATACTGGACAAACCCGCACCCTTTACCCACAGGGATCTTCACGTAGACAATTTCGCCGAACGGTTGGAAGTACTGACGTAACTCCTCCTCATTGACAAGGGGGGAGAGCCCCCCAATGAACACAGTAGTGTTGTTTGGGTCTGTGAAATGGTTCAGCGCTGGTTGCTGCTGAATAGGATACATGAATTGGGAAAATAATGCACTGTTTGGGATGTTGCTCTTACCAGTGGGTTTGCTACCGCCGTATCGATCATGCCCAACTGCTCTTTTGCCGCCAGCACCACTATTCGATTGACCCGAGGACAGCCCCACCTTCAAAGCACGCCCGTTCAAAAATACACCTTGCATCTCAGCTAGAGCCGTTTGTTGGTCTGCAGGGTCCCGGAACCTAATAAACCCGTACCCCTTCGACACACCAGTAGAGAGATCGATGACAACTTTCGCGTGTTCCGTAGAGGGATACCTGCTGATAAACAAATCAAACAGTTGAGCCTCAGTGACGTTGGGTGCCAGGTCACCAACAAATATCGAAAAGTTATTGCCGCCCGTAGTCGACACACCAGCAGTACTAGGGGCGCTCGATGAAGCCCAATTCAACTTCAGTTTCTTGTGCGGGTGGCCCGGAATGCTCATCTTGTTTTTCAATAGTGCGTTGGATGCGTTGAAATGCGTCGGGAAGTCAATGAAACAGTACCCCTGGTTTCGGGGACCGGATTCATTCCCCATATAGTTGTTGTTCTGCCACATCATCTTCACAGTAATATTTTCTTCGCCAATACTAGACCAGATGCGCTTGATCACATTTTCATCCCAACTCGGTTCCAGATCACCCATGTAGAGTTGCACGCCTGCATCATTACCCATATTTTGATCTGTGCGAGTACTGTTGTGGAAGGACCGTGACCCGTACGAATTGCTGCCAGCGCTATTCCCTGCATGGTGATTATTCTGGTGGTTGCTCCTCCGAAGATAATAGTTACTTTGTGCTTGATTGTTGTATGGCATCTGTACCAGCAATTGTCACTTGAATCTGTATTTCTCGAAGTATCCTGTTTTTTTTTTTCCCTTGAACCGCGATCACTATGCTAATTGATAGGCAATAGGTTGGAATGTGACCGCTTTAATAATAACAAACCGTGACAAAAGAAAAGAGTACTGCTCCAATAGAATGTATCACGAAAAGGTACAGAAATGCTCACCTTGTTGCACCCTCAATATATGACTAATTTCACACATCCTAATAGTTTTGAATTACGTACACAACAGAAGACGTTCGATCTTACTTCTTTTAAACAATTTTTTGCCTTTACGAAATATGAAGCAACACAGAAAATCTCTGGAAGGAAAAATAGAAGGACCTGAAATTTTCCTTCTATTTTTCTTTTCTCGACGTGGAAGTCTGAATACGGAAAAACCCATAATGACTATTTCCGCTTGGCAAAACGTACGAATCTGCCTCCTATCGCAGAAAATATCACAACTAAACTATCTAATGAATGATATACATATATATATATATATATCGCTTAAAAGTCGTTATGGTAGAGGTAATAGTTTCATCGGCAACGCTCCCCAGCCCCTCCCCCCTTCAATCATCAGTGTGGTTGTTGAGACTTGCGAAAACACAGGTTTGCATCATCGTCTGGATTGGAGAATCGATTGGCGTTGCCTTTCTTCGTTTTGCGACTACCGTTTTGTCGGTTGGGTCTTTGCTGCTGTTGCTCGACCCGCTTAACAACATACGACCTGTCATATTCACTGTCTTTCAAAGAGATTGGTTTGGAAGCTTGGCTCTGTGTCCTTCCCGTATTGAGTGGTCTGGTCTTCTTTGAAGAGATGGGACGTTGCTTCACAGTGGCCCTCATTGAAGACGCGTACATCGGTGACGGGCTCCTATAATTGCTATCGGGATTACTTGGTATTCTAGCAGACCTTTGTGGTGACATCATATTATGTCTTTGCGGAGATATGCCGTAGAACTGTGACGCGGAGTGTTGTGGGAACCAGGGTGATGTTAGATATGGGTTGAAACTTGTGACTGGGGTAGTAGATGATTGCCCATTGTTGTAATACCGGAGTGCGTACTGCGACCTTGTGTGTGGTTGTGACTGTATCATAGTGGCCCACGTATTAGGATCCTCATGAACTGGATAATATTTACCGTCAGTTACAGTCATGTCATATCTGTGGTCGAAAAATACGTCAGAGTTAATACCAGATGGGTCACCCCCAAAATCTTGGAACTGCTTGTTTGAGTTCCTGCCTGC
The DNA here is from genome assembly GCA_030705205.1 of Huiozyma sinensis. Classification (NCBI taxonomy): domain Eukaryota; kingdom Fungi; phylum Ascomycota; class Saccharomycetes; order Saccharomycetales; family Saccharomycetaceae; genus Huiozyma; species Huiozyma sinensis. The sequence goes on from JANIWX010000012.1 coordinate 2,907, forward strand.
ATTGTAATTTACAGATGTTCCTGTATTACTGCTGGGACCCGGGTATCGATACGGGAAATCGTAACCCTGTTGCTGTGGGTGGTAGGGGAACATAGACCCATCCACTTGTTCCACTTTGTCCTTTTCAAAATTACCACTGCTCTTCCCTCTTGGAGAGTTACTTGTTGCCCATTCACTTCTATCTTCCTGACCACTTACATACCCACTCCTGTTGACAGAGCCGAGATTTAAATTCATATGCTGCGGTCTTTGCCGTACAAGATTGTAGTATTCCCTATTCGTCATAACATGAGGAGTCGTGCCTAACAATGACAAATCTGAGTATGGCTGCTCTGCGAGATAGTGCGGTCTGCTTGTCGAGCTCTCTTGCATAACTTCCTCTTCCTCATGAAATGCACCGAACGCGTTATCTGCAAAACCTGAAAGGTTATCGGATACAACTGTATCAGGCGGATTGCTTACCGGGACTACAGAGACATTGTTGGAGGGAGACGGCATTCCTGTTTCTACTGTTTGTCGAGGTTGAGACATCGGATATTCTACTGTTACAGGGAAATAGTCGAGGGGGAAATCCTCCTCAACCACATTTTTCGTTGTATCATTAGTTTTTGTACTAGTACCAGTAACGACAGGATCTTCAAATATCCCGGTATTGTCACCCAGAAAGGCATTACTGTCGGTTTCCCCTTGAACCTTGTTTTCTTTCTCGTTATTTGCATCGAGTTCGGTGTCCGATTCTAGGACTAGTGTCTGTGGGATTATCTGACCCGGTTTGATAGGTGACGGTACCTGTATAGGAAGATGAGCTTGTTTGTTAGTATCCATTCTTGAGTCAGCTGCTGTTGTACGTTCTATCTCATTTTTTATCATGGATTGCATTCTGTTTACATTTTCTTGGAATTCCTTCTGCTCGGGAGTAGTACCATCATGGACCTCGTTGATTTTGAGAAGCTCCAGATAACTTGTCAGCTGTTCAGATACACTTAATTCTGAGGTCAAGTTCATCTTGAAGGACAACGCAGGTTCACGCACGGCCTCCGTTGCTGCTTGTTGCTGGCATTGCTCTCTCTTCAAATCTTTCTCCAATGCATCCAAGAATAGTTTTGTATGCGGGACACTAAACCAAAAAAAGATCTTCTGTTTCTTTTGAGTCTTGAGACAGAAATTTTGAAACAGGAAGGAAAGGAACTTTGACTTTGGTTGCTCCAAAGTGGCATCAATTCCACACTTCAAATTTCTGAGTTCTGAAAAAATACCTTCTTCGAACTTTTTCCTGTGAACGATTTTCCGACCAAACTGTTCGATTAGGTACATGCACACTTTAACTATATCTGTCCCCGTCATGTAGAACAATCGGTTCCAGTGGACACAGGACACGAATCCAAGTTCGCTATTTAGATAATACCTTCTAATAACCTGGTTTGACTTCCAATTGATTGGAGCTGTTTTGAGAAAAAAATTCAAATCATCTATGTTTTTCAATCGATCTATTATATGCTTATCTATGAGAAGGTCATTTGTTACCGAGCTGGATTCCGATATATTCTGTTGGTAGGCCATAGTAGAATTGTATTTTTATCGATAAAAAAAAATAAAGGTCAAATGTACTTACCGCTCGAAGCTTATGCTTTCCAAAGTAGCCGAGAAGGGAAAAAATAAAAAACGATAATGCAAGTATTTCAGGTGCTTAATAGAATGGTGCTGTTTTAGTCACTTTCTCGGAAAACTTCGATAAATCTAACTTTTTGAAAACCGGAGTCTTCTCGTCTTTTTGAAATTGTTTGAGAGTGATGCTGCCGAGACAGTATATTCACAATATGATAGTACAGGCTGGAACACGGGACAAATTGAAGGAAAATTGGCAGTGACGAAAATAACTGATTGACTGGGTAGTGGGTAGCTGTTCGTCGACACACAAAGTAATAGAAGAGGAATGAGATTGATGAAATAAAAAAAAATATTGGGAAAAAAAAATTGAAATCTACGGAAGATCCCGCAAAAATGAATATAGCAAATTAGTAATTGTGTAAGACTTGAATGCCGGAATAAGGGGAATATGAGCTCCCTGGGGAATGATGCTTTTCAGGAGGGTGAATGAAAAGAAAAAAAAAAAAAAAAAACTAATTACAGAATGGAAATTTTTGGGTATTCTTTGAGGAAACAGAATTGTTGTGAAGGAAATCTAGTTTATTAGATACCTTGTGCATTTGATACTTAACCGTAAATTTAACTTCATTGTTTGAGAATCTTCCTCAATGTCACTGAAACGTAACTAAATTGGGCGAGAATTTTTGAAAACATTTTATATATACAGCCATTATGTTTTTCCTTCTCTTTTTTTTTTCTCCGCTTTCCTAATCAGGGAAATATAGGAAAATCCTCTACGGTTCACGGAACTGCGCGGAGCACACGGCGGGTAGAAAATTAAACCAAGTGGGACAAAGTCTCATTCGGAATCTCTCGTTCCAAAGAAAACGTCGCTGTGCAAGAATGTGGTAAAAAAATCCTGAAACAAAAAACAACAACAATGGAACAGAAAAAGGCTAGTGCGTTCCTTCCATTGGCTTACAACATCGCCTGATACCACTTTGTGATGCCTGGGTAACTCTCTTGCCTGCTTATTAAGCCAGTTGAGCACAAAGGAAACAAAAAAAATGGGCACACATTGAAACACCCCCCACCAAGTCAGCATTCTTTATGTCAGCAAGGGACATGATTCAATTAGTTTTGGACAATGTGAAAGGAGATGGATTTTCAGTTTCGTGTCTTTTGGAGAAACCATTAAGCAGTACACAATCGAGTCTAACATCAATTGGAAGTATGTATCTTGTCTTTTGTGCTCTAGCTCGAACTGATCTAGTAGTCGGAATGCCCTCTCTGATATAATTTTCTCGTTAGTTGTCTGAGTAGACTTCTCCAATTCCATTCTCCACATTCTGTAAACTGTTTCGACAAGCATACCAACATACTCGACCTCTTTAACGGACAGATACTTGTTGTAGATTAGATTCAAAAGCTCTCTTCGCGAAGTCCTTACGTTATCCCCGTTGAGCAAGAACGGCAATTCATGACTCGGTTTGGAAACAACGAGCAGTTTATAAAGTGTCCCCCCACTGGTCGGTATTGTCCTTGAGCATCGGAACTTATTTTTTTTCATCAAAACCAACTGGACGAACATGGCGACTGGATCTATCGCCCACACAGACGCACCATCCTCCGCAACAGACACACCGTTTACCACAAGGGTGAATGGTTTGCACTCGTCCTTCTGATCCTGCCCCTCATCCACATTACTGAAATAGTACGTTCTACTAGCCAATTCTCTCTCCAGAGCGATTTCGTGTTCAGCTACAGGTTGAGCACTGTACTCTACGGAGGGGAACCGTTGAAACAGCGCCACCATCAATTTGGACATCCCGTTGTGTTGTTTTCCCCTTTGACTAACTAACCCCAATCTATTTCCCCATGTGCCCATACCTTAACTGAACATACTTTTCAATACACACCTTCTCAACAAGAGCGCGCGATGCGGCACCCTGGAAGCGGACACATCACTTTCCACGGACCGCACCCAGAAAAAAGAAAAGAAAAGAAAAGAAAAGAAAAGAAAGCGTTCCATCCGACCGACACCCACACACCGTCGAGACAAAAAAAAGAAACGAAAAGTACGCCGGTGTCCCAGGGGAGTCGGTTGGGCATCGATATTGGAGTAACAGCGCGAGGGGAAGAGGTAGAGGAAGGCAACGTACATACATACACACCCTCCCCGCTCTCCCTCGAGACGTAAACTCGTTGTATCTGGATCTCTCGCCGCCACGTCAGCAATTGCCATAGTGCAAGTATTATTATTATATAATGTGTTATGTGTTCGTGCCCCAGTCACGTAGTCACGTAGTCTGCAAAAGGAACCGAACAAGAATAGCATCCGTGTGTGTCGACATTTTGCATTCCGTATTGTAAGCGCACGGATAGAGCAAAGAGTAAACAAGATAGAAAAAAAAAAGGGTTTGCTTATCAGTACTCCGGTATCTGGAAGAGAGCGAAAGTGTGTGTTAGGCCACATCGTAAAAGTCTTCTCCTCCCCCCCTCTCTCTATTTTATTTTGTATATCTGTCTCGTCATCGCATCCGGCCGCGTCCGTTGAAGTTGTGTGGATTCCGTGTCTTTCGAAAACAGCCCAGGCTCTTTTCGCGGTTCGACCCTCGATATCTCACAAAACTGTATTTATAAGAGAACTACAGAACTGTACACATCGGCTCACGCAAGAGTGTAGTAAGATAGATATATTGCAAAGACGGTTCTGTTGTAGTTGTTATCGGGTTACATACCGTGCCGAGTCAACATCCCTCCCCCCTGTTCCTGATCCCTTTGTTTACTAACTAGCAGTGTGGGTCGCATTGACTACTGCTACGATTGAGGGTGACTCTTAGAACCAGTCATTATAGTGGGAACCACCTTCCTTTTCTTTCTTTCTTTTTTCCCTTTTAGAAGGGTAAAGAAAAAGGAAAAACTCACTAACAGATTTCTGTTTCGATTTTTTTTTTTTTTTTTATTTTATTTTATTCTATTTCTCGTTCTTCTGCTGACCTGTTCAACACAATATCATCACTCTCTCAATATCAGATAAGAAGACCTTAGAATTCGTTAGCACTGGTTACATTTGTTGAATCCTTTTTTTTTTGTTTGATTTTTGATCCTCACCCCGCCGGTATCCCCCCCCCCACAGAAACAGTGTAGTTCACTTATCCTCTCCATTCAAGTGCCCTCATTGAAGTCCTTTTATTTTCAACCTTCCCTCAGACTGATCATCACTCTTTGGAACTTTTGTCTCCTCTTTTCCTAATATCAAGAATATCAGTGAGAAGAAGAAGAACAGAGCGAGATACTTCCCTGATTAATTAAGAATGACTATCGATTACGAAATCTATAAAGAGGGTGGTATTTTGAATGAAAGGTACCAGAAAATCGAAGATATTAGTGAAGGTTCTTACGGGTATGTGTCACTTGCTAAGGACGTCAAAGAGAAAAGACTCGTGGCAGTGAAATATATCTTCAAACTGGAAAACGAGGAGAGTGACGACGAGGAGGAAAATAACGATCGAGCAAGTCACAAGAACTTGGAACAAGATAAGAAATCTCTCATCTCAGCGGACGTCAAGTCGAAGTTGACAGACGATATATGCATGGAGGCCATGTACGAGGTGGATATCCAGACCAAGATAGGTGAGCACAGAAACATCGTGCAACTGCTAGATTTCTTCGACTCCTACATCATCATGGAGTACTGCTCCGGTGGGGATCTCTACGAAGCCATCAAGGATGACATTGTCCCCAAATCGACAAAATCAATCACCAAGATCTTGAACCAGATTATGGATGCAGTAGAATTTGTCCATAACAAACATATATACCACAGGGATATCAAACCGGAGAACATCTTGATCAATGGCATTGACTGGAATATAAAATTGACCGATTGGGGGTTGGCTACGACAAATGAGTTTTCTATGGACAGAAGCGTCGGGTCCGAGAGGTACATGTCCCCAGAACTGTTTGAATCGAACTTGGACATCCAAGAGAGGAAGGACCCCTATGAGTGTGCCAAAGTGGACCTGTGGGCAATGGGTATTGTCTTTTTAAACATTGTATTCCACAAAAACCCGTTTAGCGTCGCCAATCAAACTGATAAGTCGTTCTGTTACTTTGCAGCAAACAGGGAGGCGTTGTTCGATGTGTTCTCCACTATGGCTTATGATTTCTTCCAAGTCCTACGGTATAGTCTTACTATCGATCCGAAAAATAGAGATTTGCAAAAAATGAGATATGAGTTAAACAACCTCTCGGAGTACACTTTGGACGATGATTACTACAACAATCTGGAGGAAGGCTACGAGACAGAAGGTTCAGAGATAACAAGATTCACTCCACCGGATATTATCCCGCCATCGTCTGCCCCTGTGTCATACCCAACTCCAATCTCTTCTCCCAAACAACTACCAAAAACTGAAACTGCTGAAACTTCTTTGGCTTCAGAAACATTGGACAAGGATAAGAAACCGCTACAGATTCCTCAGTTCAACGTCATTCAGGATAAACTGTATAACCACTATAAGAGTCCCAACCAAAACAGTACCTACCAAACTAACAAGCAGAAGGCATATTTGGCTCCTAGTAGCAACCTAAAAACTGCTGGGGACTCAAATGGCCATTACGCAGACAATTTTGGTAAAGAGCGGGCTAGATCAGCTCCTAAATTTAAATTTAACAACAGGCGGTACCGCACAAAGAATAACAACAATAGTAATGCTTATGGTGCACACTACGGCTATAATCATAACTATGGCGGCACCCAGAATAAGAGTGGGGGTCGTCGTCGTAATCAAAATGGGTATTATTCAAAGGGAATAGATATCAATAATAGAAATAAGAGTAAAATTTTGAAGGATTCAAGGAAACCTCTCGGTATTCCTACACCAAATACCCACATCAACAACTTTTTCCATGACTATAAGGAGGGAAATGCACATGGAGAGCATAACTTCAACACGAGGGATTTCTTCACCCCACCAAGTGTGCAAAATAAGTACTTGGAAGGGATTTTTGATTCAAGGTTCCACAAACAACATCAGCATAGGAAAAACAATTTTCCAGGAAACAATTACAGAAACTGGAATAACGCAAGCAACAACAGTTCGAGTAAAAGTTACAAACAAAACAACAACAACAACAATTTCAACTTCAGTAAATACAGAAGACCCAGCACTACTGGGAACTCCGGTTATAATATGAACAACAAGGGATACGCGGGGCAAAGGCACAGTTTTACTAACGGCACTGTAACGAGTGGATTCTTAAAGCCAGAATACGTTGCGAAACACAGTCCAGGTGCATATATTCCACCTTTCGCAAGAGGTAATCATAACCACCACCCAGCTGGCACCCCTGTTCAAAACTATAATATTCCAAATATTTCCAGCGTTTTGGATAACTCACCCAAAAACGCTAACACGCATAGTGATATATTGAATCATGCACAGCAACTGAGCGACGACGGGCATGATTCAGATGATATCCTCTTCACTTTGGAAGAAAATGATAATTCTTTTGTTAAAAATTTCCACGGGCTCTCTGTCGACGATGACAAACAAAACTACATGACACCTCCAATTGTGGCTCCATCGTCAGCGGGTGCTGAATCATATTTGCAGACTCACGGTAATGCAATAAAGAGTAATACGGGGATCGGTCACTCTTCCACTATTGAACCCCTGAACATAAACCCAGTGCATGCGCAGCATAGCGATTTACCGGATTTGTTGAAGTCGCCGGTAACCAGTACTATTAACTTGCAGCACTCATTGCATCAAGACAAAAATCCACCGCACCCAAATGTCAGGGAACATGTGATGGAACTTCCTATGAAATCTCCGAAGTCAGGTGTTTATGTACCTCCTCACCATCGGAGAGCATCTATGAATACGACCACAAATGAGGCAGTTCTGTCAGTTACTCACAACTCTTTGAACTATCTTGATGGGAAACAGGCAGGTCCCTCATCTCCATTCCGTAAGCCAGTTCTACCTGTTAATCATTCGAGCACAACTATCTCTTTACAAAATGAAGACGTTTTCGCTGGACCCAACAGTGACGCCCTTATTTTTGAGGATGACGAGGATGACTACGATGACGATGACGACGATAGGGCCATGTTTGGACCGTATCAAATATATGATAATGCTTCTGACCACACCAGGATCAACAAATTTAGAGAGGGTAGGAAATCGAGCACTTTACAAGACGAAATTGTTGGTTCCTTAGAACAATACAAAAACAACTGGTTGATGCTACAACAACAACAAGAGTAGGCTAATCTTTCTTCTTGCATCTTTGACCGGAGCGAATTTAAGAATTGACACACGGAACCTTTCTGTTCTTTTTGGTAGGTGGCAGTATAAGTCGATTTATCTACATTCATAGTATATTTTCATTTTCATCACGTCTTTTAGAGATCTTACATACATCATATTCTACAAAAAATCCTAACAAATGCATTACATTGAAAGCTTTAAATATGTATCTGAGGCACTCGAGAACAATTACTATTTGATAGTAGAACGTGGGTGCTCTGTATCGGAGTAAGATTGCTATTTGCCTATCGCTCCTACAATTCTGCCAGCCATCTAAGAACAAAAGACGGCTGTAATAGAGTTTAATGGGTAGACCCAATCAGATGTTGATTATATAGAGGTTGGATATTTATGAAGGCTGAAGATTATAATTTGGGATTGTTATACATACGAGGACAGACAGGGATTTCTAGACCATCGATTCTATTTTTTTGAGATTTTACCAGTGTTCCTCTTCTTCTTGTCTATTATACGATCCTTCAACGATTCCCCTATGGTGGTTTTATCTTGGGTATCAAATTTTGTATGTTTCCCGACAAACTTTGTCGACGCTGGATCCTGTTTCTTGAAATTCTCTTTGGATATGCTTGGCCCATTCAATGCACCAATAATTGCGTTCTTGGCATTTTCCTTCCGCCTCTCCTCACCCTCGCTCTTCTTATCCAGTTTCGCCTTCAGGTCATTGGCCTTTTTCATGTATTCTTTACACCTATTCAACTCAACCATTATATTGGACATATCCTTCACATTTATGAGTTTCATATACGAAAAAACTAGCGATTTTAACACATATGAATATGTGTTACAAAGCTCTAGTCGTTGCTGTTCCTTCGGATACTGAATCAACTGATCATCTAGTGAATTTTTGGTCAGTTTTTTTATCTCTGGCCTCAGTTCCGCAATGCTGCGCCTTAGATTCGAGATGTAAGGTTTTAATTTCGCAATATCTTCGTCCATTTTGCTTTCTTACCCTTGGTGTTCACTTGTAAAATATAACGACCACTTTGTTAAACCCGAATGCACTTTTTAGTAAGTTATCCATTGCAGGCATCGTACGCATCAGTTGGCACCCAAGGTGAATTTTTTTTTCTTACTTCCTCCGATGCCTCATCTCATATAGGATGACTGGGTGTTTCTGAACATCTTCTTGTTTCCGTCTTTCTTCCGTTTGATATCACTATTAACGGGCACAGCGTTGCCTTCGACACACGGTCTCCGCATCCAGTATGTCAATTTCCGTTTTGGGCGATTAGGTAATGTGGGAGCCCCTTTTGAGACCCATTTCCTGAATTACCGTTTTGGGAACTCTTTCCTCCGCTAGATTTTGTAATAGGGGCACGTATCGCATCTTTGGGGAGGTTTCCCTTTTCTTACTGTTATATAACGGGATTGTGCAAATGAGCATCTCTCTGGAGTTTGTTGTTTGTTTACTTGTTCAACAGAAGATGAACTCTGCTGCTCCGAACACCCGCCCGCTATCTAGTGCTTTGAAGAGGATTGTAATAGCGGTTTGATACAACTATTACTTCCAAATTGTGTTATTATTATTATTATTATTATTATTGCTGTTATTATTATTATTATTATTATTTGCTTTTATTCCTTTTACTTACAGCTTTCTAGAACCCGAAACAAGCAATGAAGAACGGGCACAAACATTCAAGTAATCCACTTCTCAGTGCGCTTGGGCTGGGTAAAAAGAAATCAAAACACGAGCATGCCAACGTGCAGTCTGCTAAGAGACCAAGTTCACCCAAAGAGACAGGCCAGCACGGTGCAAATTATGCCCAGAATGATAGATCTGCCAAAAAGCCCAGATGGGAACCATTGAATGCTACTCTGAAGCCAGGTATATTCCGGGATATTCCAGAACTGACTCACCATGAGGTGTCCCACCCTGGAGATAGAGATGCGACGAGCGGTGACTACATCAATTTCTCTGTTAGTCCACAAGGGTTTCTGAACATTCCTATCACTTTCGGTGGGGATAATGTGAGTAGGACAAATTCAAATCTGATCGATAACGGTAGTACTGGAAGCACTTTGAAACGTAGTTCGTCCGTGCCGGCATTGCAAGACGAATTCGACCTAGAATTCGAAAATAGTGATAAGTTCGCAGAGAGGCCCAGAGATAACACTATCCTGGGTACTTTATTCCCAGACATTGACCAAAGTGCGGGGAGATTCTTGAAGTCCGTCGACAACATCATCAACCCGAACACGCCACCTAGGGACGGCTCTAGGAAGAGTGTTCATGACGAGGGAAGCACCGTTGTGGACGAAAATATCAGGACGCCCGAGGGCAATGTTGATAAGATACAGACACCCAGCAAGAGGACAAGAATGCACGAGGTGAAAGCGGAAGAAATGAAGTCCAGCTCGCGGCCACCAACTCCCCAAATAGAGCCTGTTGCACTTCCACGCAGTGAAAGCGATAAAGGTCCATCATCTGACGGAAGGAAGTCTGTAGAGGTCCGCAGCCGTAAGAGCGACAGCGAAAGAATGCTGAGCTCGCCCAGGAAGAGCTTACCTTCGCGCGATAGAAGTAACTCGGCAACAAACTCGTCCGGGGGTGGGAGACCTAGGAGCGGCTCAAAAACGTTCCTCGGTAGGAGATCCTTTTCGCCATCTTCAATAAGCAAAATTATACCAATCCCAACGGTAACGCACAGCACCTCAAGGGGGAACTCCCTTTCTGTTTCATCTCCAAAAAATGAAAACTTTACTGGTGTAACGAAAACACGTATGGCGAAGGATAGGGACGAGAATAAACATATCAAATTGAAGAACGTCGTTTTTGCCAGCAAAAGGAGAAACCACGAATTCCACTCATTGTTCAAAGATGCTGCACCTGAAGAAAGGCTCATTCAAGAGCACAGTTGTGCGTATTCAAAAGATATTCTAGTGCAAGGTAGAATGTATGTCACCGACATAAGTGTTCATTTCTATTCTAACATTTTAGGGTGGGTGACTACTGTCAGTATTGCCTTCAAAGATATCACTTCCATCGAAAAGAAATCTACAGCTGGTTTGATTCCGAACGCTATTGGCATCGAAACATTGCAAGCAAAATACACGTTCGCATCGTTTATCAGTAGGGATACGACATTCGACTTTATATCTGACATCTGGAGTCAATACACTGTAGGCAGCAGAACAGCTGGCATGAGTGACTCAGAATCGGACAGCGAGTTTGACTCCGATGCATCTGCTATCGATTCCGATGTTGAATCTGCAGACACTGCTGTAACTTCGGCAGATGCCAAACAAGCCTCAGGAGGCACTGAGGGTATGGGTCCAACAGAACATGCCCCAACTACCGCAGAATATTCGCCACAGGATAACGAACGGAAGATATACGAAGGGGTCATCAATGCCCCGATGGGCGTTGTGGCAAATATCATGTTTGGTGATGATACGACTCCACTGCTTGAAATACTGAAAGCACAAAAAAACTACGACTTCACCCCCATCCCAAAGCTTATGGAAACTAAATCTCGTAACTACACATACACAAAACCTTTGTCAGGTGCTATTGGTCCAAGTAAAACGAAGTGCATTATCGAAGAGACCATTGATAACTTTGACTTAGAAAAGTATGTGCAGGTGACACAAATGACGAAAAACCCAGATGTTCCATCTGGTAATTCTTTCCAAGTGAAAACAACATACTTGCTATCATGGGACGCTAATAATTCCACGAAGCTGGTAGCGTACGTTGGTGTTGTTTGGTCAGGTAAGAGTTGGATAAAGGGTGCCATCGAGAAGGGTTCGTTTGATGGTGTTACTGAGACGACGAAAACTATGGTTAGCGAGATCAACAAAATGGTTGCGAAGAAACCTAAGAAAGCGCGCAAAGTCAAGGAAACAGAGGAAGAGGAAGAGGAAGAGTCAACATTACCAAAACTGGAACCATATAGTCATGCTCCTACAACTGCCAAAGTTACAAAGGAAAAGAATGACACTGTCATCGAAGAAAATGTTAATATTCCAGCCCCAATGACCACAGTTTACCAATTGATGTTTGGGGATGATACCTCTTATCTAAAAAACATCGTGGAGAAACAAAACAATTTCAACTTGTCCGAAATTCCAAAATTCCAACATAACAAGAGAGAGTACAACTACATCAAAAAACTAAATAATTCAATTGGCCCCAAACAGACCAAGTGTTTTATTACTGAAGAAATTAAGCATCAGGACTTCGAGGACTATGTTGAAATTTTACAAGTCTCGAAGACACCGGATGTTCCTTCCGGGAACAGCTTCGAGGTGCATAGCAAAATATATATCTCGTGGGGTGAAAAGAATACTTCTGTGCTAACAGTTCTTACGAATATTGCGTGGAGCGGGAAGTCATTCTTGAAAGGGGCCATTGAAAAGGGGTCCATTGATGGCCAAAAGGGATCAACTAAAGTTTTGATTGAACAGTTGGGTAAAATCATATCGTCTGCTGGCACAAAGAAATCGAAGAGAAAATCCAAGCATAAGAAGGGCAGTTCGGCTAAACAAGAAGAGGAAGAGGAAGAAGAAGAAGCGGGTCAACAGGCCGATGAGCAAGGAGGAGCTGCTTCAGGAGGTATCTTTGACACCATATTCTCTTTGTTTGGTCCTATTACTGAGAACCTGGACATCACGTCTACAAAAATATCGATCCCCTTGGTGACTTCTGTTTTCTTGATTTTGCTGTGGATGCTAGGCGTTTTCAGTTCTCGTGGTGTGAAATATAATATGACAATCACAAGACCAGGTAGGATTGTAATTGATGGTAATGAATTTGCGTATGCTCCAACGATGAGGACTTTATACGATGCGTACGCAGAGAATATCAAGGTCACGAAAAAGAGCTGTACCAACCCCTCCAATATTGTCACAGAAACAGAAAGTACCTTATGGGATTGGATTAATGACCGTGGCGATGATCAAATACATTCAATTGATGAGTTCATATATCCCGACGTTGATGATACAGTTTGGAAGCACGTAAAGGAAACCCCCAAAATTAATGATCATAATTTGCAAGAGCTGGCAGAGACTATCAAAGTTGCAGAAAAACAGTTACAGCAGATGCAGAAAAATCTTGCTGAATTGCAAGTTCTAAAATACAACCAAACACACAAAGGCCGCTGAGCGAAACAGCCAATATTCTTTTGACTTTTTTATTTTTTAATTATTTTTATTCCTTTTTTAGTTTCATATAATTAATACTTTTAATTCTTTTCAACTTTTAAAGGGACTGTATGTGTTGCCCTGCGTTAGAAAGAAGGTACTATTCTCTGTTACAGTACTGCTGCAGAACACTATTTTCCGAACTTACCAGTCAGACTTATTTTTACCAGAATGGATGATACTGTGCTGAAGTCCAAACAGGCTTGCTTGGAAGAGTGCAGGGAAAAGTATTTAACGCGTAAGGCGCAATTTGAAGAATTAAGGTCAAATTCAGACTTGTATGTCAAAATAAGCATTGTTTGTGAAATAGATAAAATGTGTTACTAACTGTGAAACTCAATAGATATCATGATGGGAGTCAACCTGTTGACATTCAAAAATCACACATCGAAAAACTGAAGGAGTATAACGAACTACGCGATATTGGGTTACGTTTACTCCAACTAGTTGCCGACGATAAAAAATGTAAAATTCAAGAGGTAGTCGAGGAGATGGGGTATGAGTTAAAAGATTGATAGTCAAAAAAGGTGTCTATGTGGTATTGCTTTTTGCTTATTTGATCCCTACATTGCTATCAAATGTCTTCATAATATATATAGTGCGGCTCCAAAACTGATACACATATATTTATACATACTTGAAATATTATTCATTAAATCTGAATGTAATACTGTAGAATGGAGTTTCCCTTCCTCTAAGATGAAAGACCCCCACAAAACACAGGTCCGGTATATGAGGTATAGATATATCTGATATTAGGAGATCGTACTAAGGACTTCGATATTACCCAAAGAGGAAATGCAATGCTCTACAGGAGATTTGAAAAAAGAAAAAAAAATCGAATTATAAAAGATTTGGAACAGGAGAAGATGCTGATTTTCGCTTCATTATGGAAACAGCGGCATTGGTCGAACATACTCAGTCTGCGGTGCTGCGAGACATCCAATAGATACCCACTGTAGTCCACGAATACAACAACCGTATATTGAAGCGTTTTTTCGTGTTCCGGAACGATTCTCTTTTTTTTTTTCTAAAGTGAGGCTGTTTGCTCAAACTCACAGACTTTGAGGATCTAAATACATTTCTTCAGCTATACTGGTCACAAAAGAGAGTCTGTATTGCTGACTGCTTTAAGATTAGTTGTTTATCTTATACCTATTTTGTGCAGGCACACCTAGATATAAGATTAGATATGAGGGTGTTGTTAAAGGTGATTTTCCTTTTGGGCTTGCTGCAGTTCGCTCCCAACGGACTACAGCATTTCTGCGTTGGCTCGAAGGTAATTGAGAACAACAAATACCGAAGACATTCGAATAATGTTTCAACTAAACAATATCCAGTGGAGAGTATTTCCAATATAAAAGAGCTGGGGTCCACTCTCAATGAGAAGACCACCCAAAGGATTTCGCCATTGACTTCAGAAAAGCAGTACCCAGTCGAATTACATAGAAGAAAGGGATCCTCGCCAGCTCTTCCGGCCTCGTATTTGATTGGTAGATCAATAGATGATCTTAACCTCTCGCCCATTTTGATAGTATGCGATTTGGAAGGTGGCTTACATGCAGTTAATAGAGATGATGGTCAAATTATATGGTCAATAGATTCACCAGAATTTCAACCCCTCATACAAATTGAACAACCTCCCAGTATAGAAACTAAGGAGACTCTTCTGTTGGAACCGTCTGGGGATGGTACTCTATATTTCTTTCATGCACACCAAGGGTTACAGAAAATTCCAGGGTCAATAAACCAGTTGATAGCTACCTCCCCGGTACATATGAGGGCAGAACTTGTTGTCGATGATTTGGGTACCACTATAGACGATGAAAAGATTTATACTGGGTCACGAACCAGTATGATGTATGTCATTGATATGTCTAATGGTGCGTTGCTGTCATCGTTCGGCAATGGATCTGGAAAACACAAACGGGGCCCGGTATCCGATTCTGACGACAACTCTAATATGAACGAACCCACAAAGACATTTATGATTGGCAAGTCCATTTATAAGCTACAAATTAACTCACAGAATGGTTCCATTTATAATGTGACATATTGTACCTGGCAACCAAATTCCTTGGATGTGCATTTGTCTCGTGAAAACGTAGTGTCTAAAGATGGTCTCTTTGTTGCGCCTTTTAGGGACAAATCTTTACTGGGCGTTGATGGAAATTTCAAGGTTGCTAAATGGGTTTCACCTGAACTTCCTGGAATAATCGTTAGTGTTTTTGACCTATTTGTCGATAAACACTCAAATGAAACTGTTCTTGTTTCTCATCCATTCCATAATCTGGAGGAAGCAGACTCTGAACAAGAAAAGATTTACTTGGAGCAAACGAAATCTCAAACGTGGGCCGCCTTCTCAAGTAAACATTTCCCATCTTTGGTTAAAGCTGCACCAATCTCTAAATATGTCTCGAGTTCCAGATGGAGGACTCAATCCATTTTTTCAGACGAAAGTTTATTTCGGACTGCGATCACGGGGGTGCATGTAGTGGATTCGGCACCCATTCAAGCAATCCCATACAATAGGATACCAGAGGCTTCGCATAGACCAGCCTTGATGCTTGACCCAGTGCCGTATCAACCGATTTCTCTGGAACACGGACACAATTCACCGCTAGACCAGAAAAATAATGCGCTTCGTGAATCAATTCAAATGGCCCAGACTGAAGCATTTCCGAGGTCTGCCAAGATATCAGCACTCTATGCCATCGGAAGCTTCTTTTACAGAATAGTAGAAAGTGGACTGATACTGGTGTTTTCACTCGTTGTTTTGCTAACACTACAAAAGTATGAGATCATCCCGCCAATGCACATAATGATGGAGAAAGTGGGACTGGCACCTCGTCAAGATGTAGCTCCTTCTGTTTCCGAAGAACGTGTCTCGACCAATACCAATGTAGAAAAGGGTGGTGATTCCGAAAACAAGGTTTCAGACTTACAAATGCACCCTATCCCCAGTAATGAAGTGAAGAAAGCCGTTATATTTGAGGAACCAGAACAAAACCCCAAGATGATTTCATTGGACAATGATTCTAACGCAACTCTGAGAGATAGTGGGGAACAATTTATGGAAAAGAAAAAAAGAAAGAGGGGTTCAAGAGGTGGTAAGAAAAGCAAAACTAAATCCCATAGTATTGATGGTGTGGATATTGATGACTCAATTAAAAGCCTTATTGTTTCAGACAAGATATTGGGTTACGGATCGTCCGGTACGGTAGTTTTTGAAGGAAGCTTTCAGAATAGGCGTGTTGCGGTCAAACGTATGTTACTAGACTTTTGCGATCTGGCAGATCGCGAAATCAGGCTCCTAACAGAAAGTGATGATCATCCCAATGTCATCAGATATTATTGTTCTGAAATGACCGAAAAATTTCTGTACATTGCATTAGAGTTGTGTGACGCTAATCTAGAAGATCTGGTTGCCACTAAACTTCCCAGCGGTAAAATTATGAAGTTCAGAGAAAATCTGGATTTGGTCGATTTACTGTGTCAGATTGGCTCTGGAATAGCCCATCTGCATTCATTGAAAATTATTCATCGGGATATCAAGCCCCAAAACATTTTGGTTTCCGAAAACAGAATTGCCTCGATTGCAACATCATCGACCAAGGAGAAATTGAGAATTCTTATTTCGGATTTTGGTCTTTGCAAAAAGTTGGATAATGATCAATCGTCTTTCAGAACTAACATGCAAAACCCAGCAGGTACAACTGGTTGGAGAGCCCCAGAATTGCTGGATGGTTCTTCATTCAGCATCCTCGAAAATATAGACACATCGAAACATGGTGAAAGTATTACGGATACCTCCATAGTATCCACAGATTCTTTTTATGATCCTTTCACAAAGCAAAGGCTTACTAGGGCAGTTGATATATTTTCTATGGGTTGCGTGTTTTTTTATGTGTTAACTAATGGGCAACATCCCTTCGGCAGTAAATACATGAGGGAAGGTAACATTATTAAAGGGGAGTACGATTTGAGTCCGTTACGCACGACAATCAAAGAAAAATGGGTGGCGGAGGAGGCCACCAACCTGATATCCAGGTTAATAGCACGAGACCCAAAACAGAGGCCCACGGCAATGGCAGTGCTAAAACATCCGTTATTTTGGCCGATTCAAAAGAAACTCGCTTTTCTTTTGAAATTTAGTGATAGATTTGAGATAGAAAATAAAGAGTCACCGAATGAACTTTTAAGAAAGCTAGATACATTATCCAAAACTGTTATTCCAAAAGCTGACTGGTCAATGAAATTTGATAAGCTCTTTATGGATAATTTAGGAAAGTATAGAAAGTATCACTTCGATAGGATCCTCGATCTGTTACGAGCTTTCAGGAACAAGTATCATCACTATATGGATATGCCTGAAGAATTGGCAGATATCATGGGGACAATTCCAGATGGGTTTTATCATTTTTTTATTGTCAGATTTCCAAATCTGCTGATGGAAACCTATCTCTTTGTTGAAAAAAATATGGCAGATGATCAGGCTATGGTCGAATTCTTTTGAACAGCGACTGATACTGGAAAGTAAAAGTCGCTTTTTTTTGCATATATAGAACTTAAAAATAAATCAACATCACATACCCAAAAAATATAACGGTGCATATTTATTTCGTTTTAGAAATTGAAAATGACTGTGTGCTTATACAAGGTATAACGATGCTTTTATGAGTTTATATAAATTGAGGTATCAGGTATACTCACTGTTATTCCGTTTTGGAATGAAGAGCGTACGTTCTGCCAACTTGATAAATGAAATGGTCAGCATGCATGATACTATAAATATCTCATCAAACCAGCAGTCGATTGCTAGATTTGGCACGGTGAATTTTTCGCCCAGCAAAGTCTTCAATTTGACTGAAACATCGAAAGGTAAATTCGATCTTATCATCAAAATTGTCGCCACCACATAGATACCCGTGAGCTCTGACACCAGTAAATTCTTGATCATTGATGGTTTCTTTTTAGTTTTCTCGTTGTGGAAAGAGGGAAGTTCATTTTCGTTATCGTCTAGACCAAGCATCGCCACTAATTGAAATTTCACTGGTAAAAGCCCCGAGATAAACATGATTGTAGTATTGACGGCCGAAAGCGAACACATGAAGAGCGAAGCTGATAAAAACAATGATATTTGGTTTGTTAGTGAGTCTAGGTCGTGCTGATAGTTAAAGTGGAATAATAATACATCCAGTATATTCGCTATTGTCACAGCCAAAGGGTCAGAGCGATTTTGGAAATATTCATACTCGTAGTCACCTGGAAACATTACAAAATGCTTGATAATTTTGGGTATTCTAACAAGTAGCGTGAATGTCATCTTATAAAAACAGTAAATGAAAAACCCACCCTCAATTATCCTCCGTGCATTTATGACAAATTGAGGTCTCTTCAAAGCAGTTTGAATCTTACTCAAATTTAGTTGGTAGCGGCCAATCATTTCCAAACATTTCGTTCTATTTTCTGGAGGTGACCCTTGCTCCTTTTTATCTAGAGCGTTTACCATGCTTTGTATTCGATTTTCGTAATCACCTGCTTTCTGTTTCAGAACACTCCTAGACGCCCATATCAAAAATTTATCCTTCTGGAAACTATTGCTTGATCTACTAAGTGCCAAACCTGATCGAGATTGTTCAATATATTTATCCCAAAAGAAAAGAAAAGTGTAGTAAACTGTAGACACACATGCAATACCGGACAATACTCCCATTAAAGCAACACCTCCAACGGATAATCTTGTTAGAATATTCCGGGAGTATACAAATGGTCCAATATCCAGTAGTGTCAAAATTATAATGAATGTTGCCAATAGCACAGTGGTGGCGATAACCAATCTGTCAATGTCGAACGAGTCTTTGAAAAACTTGTTAAGCAGTGATATGATAATAAAAAAAGGTTGGATCAAAAGTAATATTATAGATAACGACCACGCCATGGAAGGCCATATAAATCTGGTAATTGGACCAGCTTGTTGATCCATATCTACAGTCTTTATCTGCCATAAAACAATCTCGATGGTTACTGTATAACAAACCATTGCGGCTGAGAATAGCATTCTCATCAACGTTGACATCGTCTTCGATGACACCGAGTACTCAGCATAAAAGTTTTGCATAAATGAATTGCTATTGGGAACATTTTGCGGTTTATCCCATTTCGAATTCAAGGATCTCAAATGCTTATTTGGAGTGACCGTCACATATTCAAAGAGAACGTCCACTTTAAACCACAGCACATTGAATGTCCAGTCGTAAACAGCAATTGCAGAAAGTGTTAGTATTAGTAACAAAATCAATTCCTCCATCGAGGTTTCATAAACTGCTGTCACGAATTGCGCTTAACTTCAAACCAGATTTATCCCCATTGACGAGTTCATGAAATGTACCATTTGAAATAAAAGTTCCTGTGCTAAGCGTTTTTTTTTCTTTCTTTTTTTTTTTTTTACTTAAATTTTCGACCTTGAACGCTATTATTGAAGAGACCATCACAAACGAAGCATACAGACAAACGTATACCAATAGTCCAATTTTCTGAGCGATCTGTCATGGATGTATGTATGAACCTTTTACTTAATCTTCATGATCTAATTTATTTTCAGGCTCTTGAACGAGACTTATTAACCAAAAATTGAAAACTTTTTAAGACCCTCCATTCATGGGTGTTGCACTCTCATTTGAACAAATGAAGAACATCTAGTTTCGGTTTGTTTTGAAATGATACTTTATACTGTTTAGAATGAAAGAAGAATTGAGCTACACAAATTAAACTCAGATGCCTGGGTTGGTGTATCTGTCTTTGAGGTAGACAGGAATAAGCTGGACTCTAGCATTAAGAGAAATACCGGTTTCATTAAGAAACTAAAAAAAGGTATTACCAAAGAGAACAAAGACACTTTATTGAAAGATATCAAGGAAGTTTTCCTAGAAAAATACCTTTCTGAAGTAATAGTTACTGTCAATGAAGGATTGTCCCTCGTCCCTAACAAAAATGATGATATTTCGGCTGCAGTGGAGATAATTTGTGCTTTACATCAAAGGTTTCATTCCAACTTTACTGGTAAATTGTTTGAACTGTTTCTCCAGAACTTTATTAATCCTGGTGATGATGAGCTTGTCTTGGAGAAAGACGAATTGGTCAGAATGAAAAAGATAAGATCCAACTTTAGGATTTTGACGGAACTTTATCTAGTTGGTGTCTTCCCATCGTTAGACATTGCTGAATCGAAGGGAAACGTTCCATTGTATTTAAGGAAGAAAATTGGTAAAAAGGAACCATTCCTTGTTGCCATCCTAAAGGAGCTATTAAACTACAAATTTAAATTAGGTTACACCACTTTGCTGGCAACCCAATTGGCCAAAAAATACTTTACATTCTTTGCTGATAATGATGCGTCTTGGGACTCACTAATACCTGATGAAAACCTCAAAGTGTCACTACAGGCGATATATGATGTGTTTGTGGAAGCGGTCTTTAATAAGACCGTGGAATTGGACAAAAAGCTAACCAAACTAATGAAAGAACATCAAAAATGTCAAATTAGAACAGGTAAAGCTGTAGACGAATACATTGAAGAGTATAATTTGTTATTACCTGTCTTAGAGAGATTTAAGGAGGCTACTGAAGTTTTTGTGGAGTGTTTCAACAAAGAAGCGCCTGTGTTATCCAGTGAAAAAAATTTGGAGGATGACGAGCAACCTACCTCCATGATTACAAGTCAACTAGTATCACCTGGTCAACGATTATGGGAAACTGATGAGATGAAGCGGTTTTATGAAAACCTACCGGACATCGATGTCGCGATAAAAGCCTCACAGGAGAGAAACCTGACCAAAATGGATAACAATGAAACTGTTAATCATTTTTTCGATGAGCTAGAAATGGCGGAAACAAAAGAACAAATCGACCGATTATCTTTTGAATATTGGAACTCCGGTATCGATAACAGGGCAACCAAAAATAGACTCCTAAAATTTTTTATCGAAAGTCAAGATTGGAGTAAGATTAAAATATATTCGAGATTTTTGGCATCCAATAGTAAACATTTTCCTGATCTAGTTGATGAGTTTATTCAGTACCTCGATACTGGGTTTAGGAACCAATTGCACTCTAACAAGATCAATGTAAAGAATGTTATTTTTTTCAGCGAGATGGTTAAATTTATGCTAGTCCCATCATTTGTCGTCTTTCATAAGATCAGAACGTTGATTATGAACTTGCAAGTGCCAAATAATATTGAAATATTGACCATTTTCTTTGAACATGCCGGAAAATTCTTACTTTTCAAGCCGGAATATAAAGGTGAAATGGACAAAATGGTTCAATTGCTTGAATTAAAAATGAAAGATAGACAACTAGGAATGAATCTAAAAAGCGCTTTGGAAAATACGATGGTTTTACTATTTCCGCCCTCTGTTAAATCTTTGAACGTTGAGGACCGTGAACTGACCGATGAAGAGAAGTTTTATCATGTTTTGATTAGAACTGAATTGCCGAATTTTAAGGTCAAGGAACACATTAATCTCATATCAAGAGCCACCTGGTCAGACAACAATGTTCGGAATACGTTACATGTATTGTTTACCGAACCAGAAAAAATGAATTATCAAAATATTCCCATTTTGGCCCGAGTGATGACCGGACTGTACGTCTATCGTCGGGAATTCGTCATTCGTGTCATTGATCAACTCTTGGAAAACATTGAAAGAGGGCTGGAGAGCAACGCACATAATCAAAATATGAGCAGAATTGCTCAAGTAAGACTTTTAACTGAGATATTCAATATGGAAATGATTAAGTCTGATGTTCTGGTTGACACCATGTATCATATAATGAAGTTTGGACACAAGAACAATCAACCAACACCTATGTCTGCTAGTCCACTTGATTTACCGCATGATTATTTTCGGATTCAACTGTTGTGCACAATCTTACTGAACATAACCCGATTCCCTGTTGCGTTTTTGAAAAAACTGGAGCGTCTATTAAGATATTTTGAGTATTACACATTTTGCAAAAAACAGCCATTACCCATTGAAACGCAGTTCAAAGTAACAGATGCCTTCAACAACTTTTCGGATCGGTTTAATTTTGAGAAATCTGCAAGTATAATGGAGTGTCTTACGAGATTACAAAGTCTCGCACAGGCTCAAAGTGAGCAACAGCGATCGCTACCGAAGAATTCACAACATGGGTTATCAGCCAGCGAAAAGCGGAACATTATCAAAACTGACGTTAGTGTGACTCAAACGGACAACGAAGCTTATGAGGATGGTGAGGATGAGGAGGAGGATGATGAACCCAAATACGTAGATGAAATGGACGAAGACGATGATAACCAGAGCGGCGAAAAGGATGATCAAGGGGATGAAGACGAAAACGAAACAGATAGTGATTGGGATAGTAATACAAGCAGTGAGGAAGATTCTGATTCAGAAAGTTCGTCGAACGAAAATTCTGATAATGAGTCCAAATATATGGATGTCGATAGAAATATTGAGTTGAAACGAATGCAGGAAGAGTACAACAAAAAGCTGAAGAGCCCGGAAGAGCTCAAGATAGAGGAGGAACTGGAGAAACAGTACCACAACATGTTTCAGGAATCGATGGAGGAGAGGAAAAATGAAAAACCGTCAGTTACTGCAATACCAATCATGGTCAACCGGAATGCAGCTACCACCCCCTTTCTTTCTGATGCGACTGCTAATAACAATCAATCTCTTTCAAACAAAGTTGCATTTACCTTCTTGACGAAGGCAGGCAAAAAAACAAATACGCGTACTTTAGACTTACCAAACGATGTCAAGTTTGTTTCCGGGGTCTTAGAAGAGGAGGAAAAACTGAAGAATGAGAGAGAACAAATCAAGAAAATCGTTTTACAGAAAACTTTTGACTGAGAAGGGCTTTAATGTTAAAACTTTAAGTGGGCGGTATTGCATATACAGAATTTATTGAATTCTTACTTAGATAGTTAGGTATATAGATTATTTTACGTGTACCATAACCATTGTAATATCATCTTCTTTCCCACCTTGATACAGCTTACCTGTCAATTTCGTTAATTCCTGCGAGAACACCGATGGAAATTTGGGGTCTTTACTGATTGTAACAATTTTTGCTACAAGCTCTTTAGCCGCATTTTGAAAATCTGTCTCCACTCGAGCCTCATTGTCTCTCAAGAACAATTCAATATCCCCAGTGTCAATGTTGTCAGTGACCCCATCTGTAGCCAATATCACAACATCGTTCTTGGCGAGATCAAATTTGTATTCATCGGCGTCTTCCGGAGTGTTTTGTATATACGATCTACCAGTTCTTGCTGCCTCCTTTGCCATTGATTCAGGGATTATGGCTAGCTGGAATGGGGCGTTGAATCCAACAGTTTGAAACTTTGTTTGGAACACTAATTTGTGATTTCTGAAAACGCCGCACCAAGAATCCCCAAGGTTCGCGATATTTAGCGTTCCGTTATTTTCAAAATGGGCAGCAATTGCAGTTGTCCCACCAACCTCTACGGTTTTTTCGTCTTTGAGCTTACGATAAGCGGCCCCAATTAGATCCTTGGGAGTCAAAGATTGGTCTTTCCCGCCCTTTGAACTCGGAAGGGAAGCCAATTGGCCCATGGCCTTGCAGAGTTCTCTGGAAATAGCACTAGAATCGTAACCGTGCTCGACCCATCCACCCACACCATCGGCTACCCCGGTCCAGAGGTCTGAGACACTGTTTGAAGTGACAAAAAAATTGTCCTCACCGGTGGCCGACATTAATGAATCCTTGAGTTTCTGGTAAATTTTGTCATCCCTATCCTTCGGCTGGTACGCGACAGCGAACTTGTACGAAAACGGACCGGAAATATCACCTGTATTGGCATTGGAACTTTGCTGACCGCTGCCCTGGTATTGTTGATAGTTGGAATGTGTTGAGTCAGAGACAAAATATCTCCTAGATATTAAACCCAATTGGCTTTTCAGCAAAAGGAACCCGTTGTTAACTGGCGATAGATCATCAAATGATGGAAGTATTAGTAAACGTGCCATGTACGCTATGAAGACAGTCACTACTATAAAAATAAACATACCATAGTAGCTCCTTGATGTAGCACCTAGTGCTCTCGCAGATCCAACGGCGAACATCACTGGTCGTGTCGTTTGCCAACCTGTTCAACGTTGGTGCATCAACTATCTTTTACAACCGACATTTCGTTTTGTTTTCTATAATTTACTGAGGTGAATCCCAAAGAGTGTCGAGAGAAAGAGCACTTTGGTTCTAGTTTCAGCAAAGAGTGGAGTGAATCTGTCTACGTACAGTAATATCTGGGTCATATCTGACTGTATCCGTTTGAAAAGTATTCTAGAATCACTTTTCATCGTCAATGTTTGCGTAGAAATAGTCCAATATTGTTTCAGGAACGTTTCAACTTTGATTGCCCTTATTCCACCCAGCACAACGGAAGGTTTAGTTCAAACGGTGTTGAAACAGCAGCTTGCCAAATCACTCTTTTGGACGTTATAAATATTACAAACTGATGTAGTAAAATGGAGGGCACGATGCGTTAATATATCCTTTCTCGAGCTTCACGATACCTTTAAACTGCCAAGCCTATAATCTCCAAATGTCGAAGAAGTCAGGATCCAGTTCCCACCATGATACTAGGGGATTTCCTGAAAGCCGAAATAGAGCCAAGGTTACGATCAAAGAAGAGGCAGAACCGTGCGAGCTGCATGACATAGTAAACTGTAGAAAATGCCAAAGGGCTGAGCAAGAAAGAATAGAAAACATATTGAAGAGATCGATTTCAATGAACGCAATTCCTGGCAGGAATTCGTCATCAACGGTTCCAAGAAAGTTGCACAGATCATCCTCTCAGACAAGTTGCTACAGTACAGGATCTACTCAAACCGTCCCCGTCGAAATGCAAAACGATTCCGTCAGTGAATTGTTATACTATTTTTCTTCACAGAGTCGAGAACGACGGGATCATCATACTGAAAACACATTTTGGGATTTACTTCCAACCGAGACCAAGCAGGCTTTAATTAGAAAGATAATCAACAACAAGAAACGAAGGAGCAACAAGAATTTGGTGTACAATGACTTCCGAAGTTTGCTTCTTTTAAATGAAACTAATTATCAACCATCGATTAGCAAGCGTACTCGATCAAGACCGCTGTCACTATTATCTCCAAAGGAACAATTGGCTTCTCAACTTATAGGTCAGCTGTTTGATAGTATCAGCTCCGAGAGTGATCCAGAATCAGATCCCACAAACTTGGAAAAAAGTGCAAGTTACATTCCGAACGTCGGTCCTAATGCCGAACAGCTTGACACTCTTTCAGACGCTCAAACAGCTTTGGAGAATATAAGAATTTGGCGAGACCGCCAAGAAATTAATGCAAAAATAAAAGAAGTCAATCTGTTGATTGAGAGGTTTGAGAAAATGTCTCCCTCACCAACTCCAGTAAGTACCGAGGATTCCCAAAAGCACAAAACTTTGGGTAGTAACGCACCAGCTGGGAATCTAGCGATCCCAAAACAACAGCAACAAAGGCAAAATAAACCAGCGAAAGCTTCTGTTTCAAACGAACCACTTCCATCGAGACGGAAAGAAGGATTTCTGGAAACGCTGGCCTCTAAGTCTAAGAAATTTATGAGCAGATTCAAACATAAGAAGAGACCAGGTTCACTAGACCTTTACAGGAAGCCAAATCCTGAAATCCATCCTGACTTTTGCTCCAAATAAATAGTAGAAGGTTTTCTATAGTAGCACGAAGTGAGCATTAAATCTAGTTATGTAATTGGAAGGAATACCAGCTCCGACCAGTCGTCGTTGCATCTTTAATTTTGTTCAAAAACAGTGATAAAATAAATCCTGAAATAATTGAAAATGACCTTTAATTTCTTGGAACGAGAACGGGAAACACGGTGGTCTAGGGAAGCAATCGCGCTACATCTGTGATGGCTGACAATTTGAGAAGGAAAATTGCTCTTTCGCATTATGAGGCTGCTCAGGTATATTTGGATGGCAACCCCGAGGAAGAGGTGACGGAAAACGACACGTTTGGTGACCTACCGTCTACTGTCGAGCTGAAAACAACTCATTCACATCATATTCACGATAATAATATGAGTAATGAAATGGCGAAACAGTCAATTAACAACCCATTCCTTAAATGGGACTCCTTCTTTGAACACAATATCCAAGTCGAATTAAAGGATAGAGGCTACAAATTCAATGTATATTATACCCTTCCAACAAAATTTGATTCTGCTTCTCTGCCCATTTTTATGTTTCACCACGGAGCTGGATCTTCTGGTTTAACTTTTGCTCCTTTGGCAAAGGCATTGAAAGAAAAACTAGATGGACAATGTGGCTTCTTCTCCTTTGACGCCAGAGGTCATGGCGACACACAGCCTTTGTCACAGGACAGAGGCCAACCACACTATAACAGGGATGATTATACTCTGGACTTTTCTGCCCTCATAGATTACTACTATAACGATATTCTTCTTGCGTCAAAGGTTCCTAAAGAAAAGATAAGTCTGATTCTTGTGGGCCATTCATTAGGTGGAAGTATCTGCACTTTTGTATATGATCTGCTTTCTACGACAGTCCGCAAAAGCCTGTTGGGCGTGACAATGTTAGATATAGTCGAGGAGGCAGCCATCCAGGCCCTTAGGAAGGTAGACCACTTTTTATACGAGACTCCAAATGTTTTCAGCTCATTTGAAGAAGCTGTAGATTGGCACGTTAACCACAATCTTTCCAAATCGAGAAGTAGTGCGGAAATTGCTATTCCCGCACTATTTAAATGCTCTAATTCTGGTACAATAGTGAGAATTACCGACCTGAAAACTTTCCGACCCTTTTGGGATACTTGGTTTTCTGGATTATCACATCAATTTGTTGTAACCCCCACTTGTAAACTACTGATACTTGCTGGGAACGACAATTTGGACAAAGAGTTGATTGTTGGACAAATGCAGGGAAAATATCAGCTTGTGGTATTCCAGGATTCAGGTCACTTCATAGAAGAGGATGTGCCGACGAAAACGGCACTGACACTTATAGACTTCTGGAAGCGGAATGATAATAGAAATGTTGTTATCAAGAGTAACTGGGGAAAGGTTGTTAAGTAAATACTCTTCAGACTCGTGTATATTTTTTCGATTATATAAAACTTATTCAAGGTATGTACGTTTTTGACATTCCACCTTGCGGGAATCTCAGTCAACAGATAGCACATCCAATTCAGGGCCAGGTTTTCCTTCACATTGGGCGACAACCTGGTCAATTTTCTTCCCAGCCCATGGGAACCTTGGATTGATCAAGAAAGGCCTCAAGTCGAATCTGTTATCATCCGGAGAATATTGCTCTGCGTGGTAACTTGGCGTTAGTACAGTTTGTTTATGTCTATTAATTGCGTAAAAGAAAAAAAATCTTTTGACTTTCTCGGCTACTTGGGCGGGTGTGAGCTTAGGCGTCCATTGGTGTAATAATTTCAAGAACATAGAGTACGGGCCACACTTTTCAACTTTTCTCAAATATCCAAAAACACTCAGTTCCTCGTAGGTCATACCCATATCAGCTTCATCTGATTGAACATATGTTTCTGTTATGGGTTCCAACTCTGCTGTCGGGGTAGCGGTTAAGAAGTCGTTCAAAATTGGCATTTCAAATTTTTCAGAGGCGTACGCAATGAAACCTTTCAGGTCCGTTTTAGAGATACCTCCTATTGGATTAATATCTGCGGAAGAACAATCGTACTTGGTCAGGTAACCTCTCAAACACTCGTCGACGTTGGCACTCCCAAGAACAAGTAACCCACCTGAGTTTTTGTTGCCACGTACCCAAGGTAATAATTGAGCAAACAAATATGCCAACACCATTCTCAACCGAGCTTGGATGTTTTGTAGCGCTAAATTTTCTATTTGGGATCCACCGAATATTTTGTAGATGGGCTTTTTCCCTGTCGCAACTTCAAACAGAGATGTGACGCTAGAAACCAGACTATCCATATTCAGGTTAACGTGGTAGGAGCCAATCTTCTCTGATAGTTCACTAGATCTATTTCTTGTTTCCTTCGAAGAATTTTCGGTTCCCATGTAACAGGTATGGAAAATTTTGGATGATATGTCCTGTGGTTTCTGTGGCACCCAATCGTCAGCATTTCCGGTAATTCTACGAACATCTTTCAAAACTTGTTCATTCCCTTCAAGTGCTTCATTTACAACTATGTTACACATGGAGTAGACGATCATAGCTGTGGCACAGGAGTCAATACCGCCTGATAGAGGGAGGAAGTAACCTGTTCCATTACAACGTCTGATATAATCCCACAACCAACAAGCTGGCCCTAAAGCAATTTCTTCTTGAGGAGTATGATACGCAACATCTTTTGACTTTGTTGGCATAATTGTAGGATCAAACCGCTCCTTTTTTACGGCAAGTTCGACTGGGACGTCGATTCTCTGATACCTAACATCGGTGGTACTCGCTTGCAAACAACGTGACATTATGGCCGCTCTGTAGCTTCTGACCTCTTCTAAATCAACAGTAGCGGTGACCACTTCCACGTCTTTAAGGGAAAACTGAGAACCTTGAGCAACAATTTTGCCATTGACAGCAATCAAGGCACTGCCATCGTAATACAATCTATCACCGTCACAGCCGCGCTGGTTAGCGTATAAATAGATACCACCGCACCGTTTTGTAGCATTCAGAATCAAGTCCATTCTTTTATTTAGCTTACGCAATTCGTGGTGAGAACCCGAAGAGTTAGTGATGATTTCAACACCATCCAATGACATTGCAATATTTGGAGATTGTGGTGTGAAAAGCTCTTCGCAGGTTTCAGCACCGACACACGTATCCAACGTGTTTACCACCGCATCCCCAAATGGGACAATTTTCTGTCCGGTAACTTCTTGGATCTCAGGTGGTAAAACAAAATCTTCAACCATTGTTGGTTTCAACCAAGGTGTGAAAAACCGCATTTCCCGGTAGTTACCATCATTAGCAAGCCACAATTTAGGTCTGATAAATAGTATCTTACCGTCTAAAGATAACAATCTACAATTGTATCTGATGTTCTTGTGCAGAACTGGCATACCAATATCTAAGAGAATTCCAAAAGTTTCGGGACGTCTGATAATTTGCACATACATTTCCCAGGAGTGCAGACACAAATCATTTTCCAAGAAATGATCCAAACATCCATAACCTGTGATCTCCAACTCTGGACCCACACGCAAACGTGCCCCCTTCTTCTTGGCGATGCGGATGGATTCCAAGATACGGTCCCTGTTACCTTCAAAATCCAAAGCCCATTGGTTCAAATTGCACGTAGCTAAAGTAATCAATTGAGACATCTCAAGTTAGCTTAGCAGATTTTAGTACCCAGAAGAGTCTATATACCTTCAAAGTTTTTAATAAAACAAGGTGTCGATTCTCGTCTTCCTTACATCAATTCATTATCATCTTAGTTAATTATTTTTTCAAAAAAAAATATTGAACTGAAAACGCTAAAGTGATCACAATTTCAAATAGTCATCTGAAGGAATATTTACAATTGAGAAAGTACTTGTCATCGTCAAATATCGCACAAAAAGCAAGCTAACGATACAAAAATACAGATATAATGGTAGTTTTGAAGAGTCCTCCCAAGAGTTTTCAATAACACAGACACACAACAAGCAAGTTCCTAGCTGTGGGTGTGTTCAGCTGACTATACATCGAATTTGTTCCTACATTCATTAAATGCTCTACCGTTTGGTGCCATTTTTTCTTTTCTTTGGTATATGAAGTCTGGTTGTTTATTCGTAAATTCATCTTGATTTTGACGATCTTTGTTAATGACAGCTATAGTTCTTACCACAATGGCATTACATTCGACCAATCTTGGCGTTTTCTTCTTTCCCAGTAGCTGTCCGGACCGCGCTTATATTGCCACGTCTTGGAAGACGATTTCACGAAATACTGAGGTTCAACATCCTTTCCCCGTTGACGTCTCTCCCGCTGCTTTTGTTCTAGTTGCAATTTCAGGGCTTCGGCTGTTTCAATATCGCCTGCTTCATATGCTTTCACATCTGGCCGTAATCTCGAATCAGTTGGCGGTAGTTGCCCTTTCTCCAATTCGGTGACTTCATTCAAATTTGCGGAGAATTTCGTGTACCCATACTTTTTCTTTGAATTTGATACCAAATCCCCAACACTCCAGATGGTGTCTTTGGTCTTCGTGTCAATTAACTTTTCGGTCCACTTACCGGATATAATTTGGCGTCTATTGTTGGAGTTGTTGTCCGGAGTTAACACTACTGCAACGCCTTCTGACCTACCACCAAACATACCAGTTTTCTCAAATTCTACAGTTGTCTTACCACTCTTGGATGACACGATCTCAAACTCGTTACTTGGCTCCACATATCTTTCTCCAGCAATCAAATTCTTCAAAATTGTAGTTGGCTGGGACCATTCAAAATATTCACCAGTTTTTTTACACTTCAATTCAATGGTACCCTCATTGTTAAACTCAAGGGATTTCCCCCAGAATTTTTGAACTGGAGAAACAGTGTAGCTGCATTCCCAGTTTTCATGTTGCGCAAAAAAGGCAAAAATTTGAGGTTTATGACATACCTTTTCAGCAACCAATCTGAATCCCATATCTTCTCTTACAAGTTCAAACGTCTCGCCCAACAACGGATTAAATGGCTTCCTCAGGGCTCTCGTTTTCTCTCTATAAATAGACAAAAATGATATTGCAAAGGCTGATACCGTGACTAACGGTTCCTCTTGAGTGTCTAGATTGTTCAGTAGTGAAGCATATTCAAAAGTTTCAGAAATCATTTGTAAAATAGTAAGGGGCTCGTTTGAAGTCACTGGCATGGCAATGGAGCTTAAATCTTTGCCCACGTTCTTTCTGAGGAAAGACAACAAACTAGGAGGGGAAGAAGCAGCCGGCGTGACATCATTACGGCGTAAAATTGTTTTCTTAATAGGGAGAGGATACAGATCATTGTCTTCCGCTTCGTCCTCCTCTGTCTGCGATCTAGAAACTTCAATCAAAGGTGTCATTTCCTGCGTTGCTTTTTCATTGTCTTCTCTCATTATAGTTTTTTTCAAATCTCTGGTACTTTCGTCTTCGAGAACTACGGAAGTATCTTTGGTGCTTTCTACATCGGCTTCGTCACTGACCTCTTCGTCATCGAGCATTATAACACGACGACTAGCAGCGTCTTGGGCGTCAAAAAACTCTTCATTTCCTGTTAAACTCGATTTTATGGAAGGACATATTTGCTCTTTCACCTTCTTCGCAACCTGGGTGAAATCTGCAGTTAGGATTTTGCTTTGTTTTACAAATTGTTGCACCACAATTTCCAGTTCCGACAGTTTCTGGTATAAGTTATGATCTTTGGAATCCGCTAGGCCATCTATATTCGAACTGGTCATATGGGAAGATAAGGAATCCGTAGATTCATTAGGCGATACAGGACTCATCATTTTTACTCTTCCGGCCCCAGCGTTGATTGATGACGAAGATGATGGAGAACGCCCCAATTTATACAGTCTATTATCTTTCTCTGTTTGTGAGTACAACTTCGATTCATTCTTGCATTCTTCCAATCTTTGTTGAATAATGGTCAGATTGGCAAAAAAATCTTCATATGCTTCGTTTGGTAAAGGAACGTAGCTATCATCGTCGATGCTGGACGATATCCGTTCTTTTTCCGAAAGTGGTATATCCTGGTCTTTCTTTAGAGTCAGCACCTCTCGTTCATCTTTCAAGGTAGCGGCTAATCCAGCATCTTCGTCATCCTCCACTTCAGGCTCATTATTCTTATCAAAACATTTCTGTAAGGCGTCAACCCAAATCTGCCAACTATTGGTATCTTTTGCTTTCAAGGCCCAAATTTCCATCCCCGAATCGATAATGATTAACTTGTCTCTTTTATTTGCACTCACTGTGGACAAGTTTATAACAATTTCACCACGACGGGCTTGGATATGGTTGTTCATATAGTACGACAACGTTCCATATCTGAAATCCAGAGTGAAGAATCTTCTTTTGAAGCCTTGTAACCTCTTTCTTCTTTTCTTAGAGAGGTAGCCCTCTAAATATCTACCCTGCCCGACGAACAAAGGCGCATCCTTCTGGTATGTTGATAATTGAAAGGAGCTTGTTCTTGGGGAGGGTACAGATTTCGTGCTGATGGTGGAGTGCGCGTCATCGCGCACCACGCTGGCGTTGAATAGAATCTTTTTCCGAACGTTTTTCGATGAGGTATTATCCAGAATAAAAGCGTAGTAGTAATCGTTATCATCTACATCCAACACGCCCTCCGTCATTTTATTTGCATAAATATGGCCAATCCACTTTACTAGGGTGAACCCTGAAGCTTCCAGTCTGTCCCGGAGAGAGCCCTCCATTGACTGTTGTTGGATGTTGCTCAGGGATAGTGAGGAATGTGAATCATCTGTAGTGCTAAAGGAACTGGTTCTATTTTTCAACGTCTTGGAAGCAAAATCTAAAACACTTCTCGTGTCTGCTGCAATATGCACAGAGGAGTTGTGTCGGCTGTTGGATTGATGATCATCACCGTTCCCGTTGTCCACGCTCAATTTCAGTTTCTTGTAAATACCCAATTCTATTGATTTCTTCAAGGGTTTTACCTGGTAGTTTATCGTGTCTCCATGATTGCACTTCACCCATCGGACGACAAAGGATCGGTTCTGAATGTCAATTGTCTCCATTCCAATTCAAGTCAATTGCGTATGCAACTAGCAATCTACCGAGATCAATCAGGTATATAAAAAGAATGACAGTAGTACTACCGCAAGTTGAAGCGTCAAAGCCCAATTCCCGAGAAGGTCTCCAGAATTTCAACTAATCATATTTTTTAATTCTTCAGTACTCTCGATTCTTCATCTTCAGTCTTGGTTTATTCTCTATATATATTTTTTTTTTCAACATATCGCGGGACACGGGAATTACAGTCGCTAAACGATGGCTGAGTATTCAGTACATATGCGGCATGAAATGCGGCGCAGACTACACAGCAGGAGCAATTGCATATGTTTTATTGTACAATCCTAGTGCCTTGATAGGGAACAGAAACCTGTAGCTGGGATATTCAATGGCACAAGAGTGGTTGAATACACCTTCTACACTTTCAAACTTCCATTCACCGCTTGGCAACTGCCTGGAGCGGAGCAATTCAACGCCCCTCTCAATGACTTTCTTATCTGGATACTCTGCCAAAAGTAGGGCAATCACTGCCCATGCAGTTTGAACAACGAGAGATTCAGGGGTGGACACGTAACTGTGCAGCTCACTCGATTTCATTGATTCTCCCCAGCCACCATCGACTAATTGCTTCGAAACTAGAAAATCACAGCCTCTACGGGCAATTGCCGAGTTTGCGTAGTTTTCGCCCACAGAATGCAGAGCCTCTAGGGCAAACATACCTGCGTACGTGTAGCATATCCCCCAGCAACCATACCAGGATCCGTCCGGTTCCTGGGCTCTCTTCAAGTACTCTATAGCGATCCGGATTCTTTCTGATATCTCGTCGGCACGGTACTTGTAATACTTGTGGAAAAAAGTGAGACCGAGAACAGAAGAGTCCGTGCACTCAACATACGGATACTCAACCATGATGTTACCAAACACCTCAGCCGGGTTCAATTTTTCCATAATGAGCGGCGCTTTGATCTTTTCATACGTCGCAAAGGAGCCGTACTCGAAAGAGCCCATGTTTTGTAAGTTCAGCAGGACATCGATACCTTCGAATAATCTAGAGTCCTCGATCTCATCGTGCACATCACTAAATTGCGGCGCGTTCTTCACCATGATGATGGCTTTTATTGCCTCCGCAGTGCAATCTGAAACGGTGTACCCCTGTGTTTTGGTAGAAAACCCCCATGAACCCTTCCTCTTATCCCTGAATGATCCCGGAACACACTCGGTGTCAAACTGCGACCTTATTAGAAACCTGTATGCAGCTACAATGAAGTTGTAGAACTCAGGTCTCTCAGCTAGCCCTGCTACAAAAAAATATTGAACAGCAAATGCACAATCCCATGTTTGCACACCGTTGGTCCCCATTACAGTCATCCCCTGAGGTCCATGGAACAAAGCGTCCCTGAATCTTGCTCGAAATTTAGTAAACGCTTCTGAATCGACACCTTCCTCGATCAAAGTTACTAGGGCACAGAACGCTTGGTTCACTGGAGCAATACACAAGTAGTCGGTGTTTTGGATTTCCTTCTGGATAAGAGAGTAAACTTTAGCCTTTGACTTTTTGTAGATCCAATCAGGTCTCAAATACTTCTCGTAGAATATTATTCCATTATTGGCCATATCCAATACTTTGGAATGTGGGTAATACAAATCTACGCCGCAAACAGTATTCCTGTGCTTGGAGAAATCAACGGAATCGAATGGTTGAGTGTATATCTCACCTCTTATTTCTTCCAACAGGGGGGTTAATTCGCAAGAGTAATGGACAAGGGACAAATAACTGATTGGCAGGTAAACGCCCCTTGTATGGACCCACCACCTTCCTGGATGAATGGGTAGCTCGTATGGCAACAGCCATGTTTCTGGTGGTGCTGGGTTGACACCTTCCCATCTGTACAGATTTAAGACGCTGAGCCAGATCTTCCCCCAATGGGGGGCTCCAATGGCCCCACCCAATCTCAACAACGTATCCCTGGCTTGGGAGCAAACTGGGTGGTCCCGTTGAAGTCCTAGTAACCTAAGAATAACGTAGTTCAAAACGGTACCAAAGACGGTGGATTTATCCACCGAGTGCAATCCCCATCCGCCATCCACTGGATGCGAAGTATTCACTATGTACCTAATAATCTCTAATCTTTCGTGTTTGGGTATTTCAATCCCTGCGATATAGTTGACTGCAATATAACCAATGGTCATAAACATGGGGCCCTTGTACTGACAGGGGAACATACCAGAATGCGGATCTTGTAAGGACTTGAAGAAATTGGCACCGTTAATGCATGAATCGAAAGCTGTTAGCGGTTTCTTGGGAGCCAGCGTCTCTGTATCTCTGATTTGCAAAAGCCATTGAGCAAAACTGGACTGGGGATCCACTTCACATTGATCCTCTGGAATATAGTCCCAAGTTTCCCTACCCAGTTCGTCAGTTCTCAATCTCCATCTCTTCGGATCGGTTCTTGGGAGTCCCAGTTGTTCTGAGTACAACTCAATATCTTCCATCCTAAAGTGCCTAGTCAATTGGGACAAGCCACAGTATCAACCGGCTCTTCTTGCAACAGGTTCACAAACGTACTGTCCTCAAGACATAATTTCAATTGTACAACTCCTGGCACTTGCAGACTAAACGACCTGAATCTTGAAAGAGCCAGCCACGTGATGCGCAATTCGTACAGTGCTAGTATACACTCCCAGAAGCGCTATTGATCCGTGGTAAAGAGTGGGGGGCGTGTACGACTCATGTTCGTCTTTGTAAAGGTTCGACGTGATATTTGCACCAATCTTGGGTACAATTTTGCAGCGAAGATGAAAGGTTGGTTGTTTGAGGCCAAAAGAGTGAAGAAGTATATTGTATTCAGGGAAATGGGGATGCAATCCAAACATTCGTCCGTAAGTGTAAGGATTTGATCAATGAAAAGACACATGGAGGTAAACACTTGCTCATTCTGGCTGTATAATTGTCGGCGTAGAAGGGCTGCTTGACCCCATGTTGACGTATTCGTATCTTTGAAATAAGCACGGTATATGTGACCAACAAGGGCGAAGAGCAATTTACATGAGGACTTGCAGCGTGCATGTACATTTGACACTGAATCTATCGGTGACGCATGTCCCTCCTATCTTGGAGGGTATATCCACCGAAAGTCACTTATGACATGCCTTCTTGCCTCACGAGACGCCAGAGTACCTTATATCCGCCTTATATAATAAAATAATAAAAAGGCATTGGAAGGCACAAGTGAAATCTGTTGAGGGCTGTAGTGAAGTAAGCGAATCAGCTGGACAGTAGGTACTTATCTGGGATGTCACAGAAAGTAAATGATGCCCCATATATAGATGTTTTAAAACAACTGTCTCAGTATGACTATCTACTCGAACAATTGCAGCAAAATATGGCGGACGGTTTCTTCAAATTATCACGCGCAAATTTCCACAATAAAGACTCCTTGAGAGGAAGGTACGGACAAGATTACTACGACCATTCATATGTGGGTCAATGGGCCGTTTCGATCCATGACAACGAGCACGTCTCATTGGAGAAACTACAGTTAGAGGAGGAATCCAGCGATGACGAAGTGGAGGATGAGGATAAACTTCGAGAAAGGAAAATCTTACAAACCACATCAGAGAAACCCACAAAAAAAATGCAAGGAACGTATGATCCAATACTTATGTTTGGCGGTGGACTTTCTGCTCCATCGAGCCTGAGACAAACACAAAGCAGTTTCAAAAACTGTCTACCAATCCTTGTTCAGCTCGTTAATTGTAAAAATGAAATACGTAAACTTTCTGCATCATTAGAGACCACCAAAACTACCTAGCAGAATAAATTTAGTACCGAAAAACAGGCATATGAATTGAAACGTCTTATATAAAACCGAATTAAGAGAAAGAGAGATAATGCAGTATGTAGAATAATTGAGAGGCCATTTAAATTGAACAAGAAAGGATGTGCTATCTCTAAAAAGCAATTCCTTCCCGAAATCAGAGTATCCTTCTTCCAAGAAAGATCAGATGTACGGCGAAGAATGTTCACTGTTTGATGGATTATAGTACCTAAGTATGTCCTCAACAGTGATTTTTGCTTTAGGTGACCCGTCAGCAAACAGGTATTGTTCCAGTTCAGGCGTACTGAACGATCTTCTTTCTAAGGACCCTTTTTCTGGACTTTGTGTTTTGCTTGATATGAATTGTGGACGTTCGTGGGTATCCTTTTCAACAGTGGCTAGCAGTTTATCGAACTTTTCCGAATCCGTATTTTTGATCTTCAGGGCCTCAATTTTGTCCTTTCCTTCGTCGTGCTTCGTGAAATCTTCTACAGGTTCGTCTTCCAGAAGTGTTGGGAAGCTATACTGCTTCAGAAAGTCGGCAGAAAGTTCCGTCGAGTCATACGAGTCGTGTTTTTGAGTGAAGTAATGTTTATTCAGTGGAGACGCAGGTCTGTTTGTGCTAAACGATGGTGTCCTCTCCATGCATGTTGTGGCTGATGTCGATATAGACATAATACGGTCGTGATTACTGTGCATGCTTGAGTATACGGATGATGTCGAGGAAGTTGGATAATATGGAGATTCGGTAACAAATGCTTTACTCAATGATACTACTTCCTTGCTTTTACGAGACGAATTCCTGGAAATGGTGGAGGCCTCTGTTTGTGGCTGTTCCTGGCGAGCCTCTTGCATTTTTCTCGCGTCTTTGAAAGTTGGGATATCGTTAATTACCTCTGCCTTCCCTCCCGCATGGGATATATGATGGAAATTGAAGGGGGCAGATATCGACCTTTGCTTCTTCCCAGAAGATTCGCTGCTGTTCCCCTTGAAGAACTTCAAAAGCGATTTTTTGCTAGGTTTTCCCCGGGACGAGCTGCCACTCGGCATGTTGTAGTGTGTACTCTTGACGTTGCTGTTCCAATGCATGTTTGTCGCGGAAGCTAATGGGGGCAAAGCGATTTTTTTCTTGTTGTCCAATGCCAGCTTTTTACTATTTACCATTGTGATGTTCAGCTCTTCGTCGCTGTCACTCCCCATGAATTGCTGGGTTTGTAAACCATACAGTTTTTCCGCCTCTTCATCTTCATCAATCCAAATAGATTTGATCTGTGGCAGTTGCTGATTCATGTTTGACCGGGTTTGCTTTTTGCTGGGCGTCCCGTTAAAAATTATTTCAAGAGGAGGAGGAGGTCGATCTTAGTTGCGATCTAAATCTGAAGCGCCTGTTTTGCAAAATATGCTCACAAGAAGAGGTAGAGTACAGTACACTTATTATATAGGTCCGATGTGGAAGGGAATAATAATTTACCAAGTACGCGTAATCGACAGATCAGCGCAATTGGAATACATTTATATCAACAGATCATTCGTGTTTCAGTATAACCCTCGAACCGAAATTTTTTTTGTGAGGTTTTCTGTCTCTCGAGACACCAATTTCCTAAAAGGGTAACGTTCGAGCAGTCTTTTCGCGTCCAGTTAATTGTGGACCATCTCCTCTTTGGGTAAAGCCTAAGCAACGCGTCACATTACTTCTCCCGAACGGGTATGCAAAGCCGGGGCTCGATGTCACGTATATTGGTTACGTACGAACAGGCATATAGGTTACAATTTAACCCTCTTCTGCTCTGGTTGGCCTGGGCACGCGTCATCATTGGGGGTGGAGTGCAATCGCTTCGTTATTTTTATCTTTTTGTTGGCGTCGATTCCCTCCAGATCGCCAACAATGTCAGTTTCGTCTCCTCCGCCTACCACTATGGTGTGTTTGTAGCTGTTGTTCCTCAGTCTACCATTCAAAAGCACCAGCGAGGCGAGCTCACCCATCGCCTTCGAGCACTTGTCGTTCCCTAAACCCAATAGTCTCAACAGGCTGCCAACACCTAATATGTTCCTGCATTCCAGGGGGGACTGAGCACCGCTGCTGACGACGACACCGCGAGACCTTGAACTCCGGACCACGCTCCGAACGTTTGAAACAAATTGCCGTCTGGAGTTCATATCACGTAGCGCAAACGCGTAGACGATTTCCACTTTGACACCTCTATTTATGCAGCTACAAATACTCTTGTGCTTCAAGATGGTAGGTAATCTTTGACCATAATTAAAAGTCAGCAGGTCAATATCTAGGTTCGTAGTTGCCAGCGTTAACCCACGCTCGCTGATGGGTAGAGCGGCAACGATGTCAAATGCTTGGGATATTTTGGACAGGGACTGACCCTTCGAAGGATCATCGATAATCAACGTTATCCTCGAATAAATTTTCACTCCGGTACTCTTCATAATATCACCAAACCGCTCGGCTATATTCATAGGATTCAGTTCTTTGACATTGTTCGGGAATTTATCACTGTGGTTAGCTGTGAAGTTCAATACCAGATGCGTATAGCCCAGCCCATGCAAAGTTAACAGCGTCGTTTTCAGTTTGGTAATATCTGACTCGGAAGCTGCTTTGTTGTACCCTTCCTGAGGCCAAGCAACGTTCAAATCGACCAGCATTGCAGTTGCGTGCGACCAATATACCAGTTGTTCACACTTCTGTGCTTAGTTCAGACTAAAATGCATATACACTACGTATTTTTTTGTTTCCTTCACATCGAATTTTTCCGATCAAAAAATTCTCATCAAAAAATATATCACGTGCCTGAACAGGTTCAGTAGAACGGACCAGGTATACTGCGGGCCACTTCCGAGTATTTGGGACTTTCATATGCAGTGGGTAGTTGCAATAGATTCTCTAATCTCACAAGAACATTGCTAGTCTTCACACCATTTTTATCGAGCTGGGGCAACTCAATATCAGATGGATACATCCAGCTGGCAACCCTGGAGGACACAGCAGCTGAGGTCAAAAACGGTTTTATCTCAGCAAGCTGCTTATATAGGGCGGAGGTTTTTTTCTTTGAATAGATTCTATAGTTCTCCAGTTCCATTAACGCCTGTAGAAGGGTAAATTTTGGTACACCTCTTAGGGATCGAGTGATGTCTCTCCAAAACACAACCAAAAGCACGGCGGATTTTTCCTTCTTCCACTGAGCCGTACAAGCACTATTTATCTTTAATCCGGACTGTACCATGCGGTATTTTTGTATAAAATCACAGAAGAAGAACGGTAAGCTCTTGTAGAATGGCTTGGTCATTACGATGTTGTTGAAACACGTTACAATCTTCCGTCCCTCGGTGACAACTTCGGGAGGTAAGTCTATTTCCAAATTCTGAGTCAGATCTGATCCAAAGAGAGCACGATAATACCTTAATCTAAAATATGTCTTGGCAGTAACGGCCCGTATAGGTTCATCTTTTGTCCACATGATGTCTTGCACGTATACCATTTCACCAATCTCGTTAATTTTTGCTAAGATCTCGTCCTGAGTCATTTCTGAGTCAGTTTTTGCCGGCGGTTCAGAAATTTGCTTTGAGGGAGTTTGTTTTACCTCTGTAAACTTCCTGTTTTGATTCCTTTGTTGCAGAGTCTTCAATTTATTGGAGCAAGTTTCAAAATTTTTCAGTAGCGTGTTCACTTCTGTCGAAGTGAATGATGAGTCCGTCCTTCCGTACAGATTTATTACTTCCGCAAGTGTCTGCAATATGAGGATAATGGAATCTGGATCATTCTTTGTTATGTAGTTTTTAAATTGTTCTTGCAACAGTGATTTCAGTTTGGGATATTCCGCGTTGACAAAACTTTTGGATCTGAGATAGTCCCAAAACTCTTGAGCAACTTCCTCGTACATACGAGCTTCATTGTCATGATTTTCGTTCGGTTTTGGTACTTTTGTATCCAGGATTTGTGTGTTCGGTATTTTATGAGAGTCGGCAACTTTCTCTCGTGCAGTATTAGTTGTCTTTAACGAGAGCATACTTTCTCTCTCTTTCGATGAAACAGATGTTACCTCCGATTCTTTGTAGTTAGTAGAGGAGTTAACCATTCTTTCCTGGTTTTCGGTAGGATCCGAACCCACTTCGTTACTTGGTAACTTGATTGAATTTTCCCTTGATGCGTTGACTGAGTCTTGGTAAGGTGTTGGTGATGGAGATTCTGTGTAAAATAATTGACGTTTATTATTGCCGTTATTGGATAAATCGGTGTGTAAATTCTCATTTCCGTTCACCGATCCAGTCGAACTAGATGTAGCGTTGACCTTTTCGGATGGCTGGATGCGATCATTATCAGATGCATCATCAGAGCCACTGCTAATTATGTCGATATTCTCTGTTTGAGGAAATTCAGTTGTCAGTAGTTTAGGGGTAGTAAAAGCTTCAACAGTATTTTCTCCATCATTGGGAATCCCGTTTATAGGCTGCTTGTGGTTTTCACTCGTCTCTGCTTGGTTTTTCTCTGCTATTTTGCTATGCCGACGCAACGCAGTTTCTGATATGCTTTCTGTTCCGGATCCTAATTCTTGGACAGTTATTTTTCGTACAAACGGATCTTTTCTTTGGGTTGGAGGTTTGTGGCTGATACCCAAGCTTTTAAAAGTCATTGGCTCTACGATGTTACTCTTCTTTTTTCTTCGTTTTATTCTACCTATCTGGCTTAGGGGCATGTCTTGTATATCATCGGTTAGCTCATCCTCAGTTAGAGTCGGTGGAATGTAATCTAAGGTTTCGATCTCATCGTCGCCTGACATTCGTTTGTGATCATTTTCATTTTGCGATTTCGTCATTGCAGTTGGGTAAGAGGCTGACACCGGACTTTCACTACCCGTGTTTTTATTCTTCTTTAATTGTATTAAATCAATTTTCACTTGATGTTTCTTTACAGAATCGAGATCAGCCTGTAACGTTGATTCATTTTTTACCAAGGTTTCCACCATTTCATATAACGCACTAATCGATTTGAACACGACTGCATCTTTCTTGAACAAAACTGTTTCCACCTTTATTACCCTCTGAGTAAGCTCCTCTATTCTTCTATTTAAGAGCGCTATTTGTGTAAGATTCGATTGCTTGGTGCTATCTAAATTCGGGACTTGATAGGTTGAGACTGGAGCACGCCCGTTCGATCCATTTCCCTGTGTCGAAGTGGGGTTGAAAGGTTGATTATTCATAATTCTAATAATTCTAAAGGTCTCCTCACAATAATAATTGTAGCAACTCACTCAGTATGTGTGGCAACACCACTGTGAATAGAGATATAGTATGAGAATCACTTCTCACTTAGAATTACAACACATTTCCAACTCTTCCATTTCTCTACATTTTTTTTTCTTTTTTTTTTTTTTGGGTTCAATATTAAGAAACCATAATGCACGGTAATGGCACCTCTTCGGTGCATAGTCTAACATACAACAGAAGTCTATATACCTACACATATGCTGTCTATCATTTATTTGAGGCTCTTGTGCGGTTCAAGCTTAATCTCAATTGAGCCAGTTCCGAAATTATTTTGTTGATTTTAGTAGCTTGCGGGTCCAACTGTAATTTCTCAGCTAATGAGACGATGTAGCCATTAATATATGCAATCTCTGTGTCTCTCAAATATCTCGTATCCTGTCTCATTGAGCTGCTGTTTTTTGAATTCACTATGCATCCGATTCTATTGATTTCTTCGATCATATGTTCGACGTTCAAAACGTTATTGACATCCAGGATCGGGTAGTCTGCTTTACCGTTGTAGTTTTTTTCGTAATCAAACAAGGGTTTGAAGGCAACGCGCAGTATAGACAGGGACTCTTCAACAATGGAACGAAACACATCACGGCAACTATCCTGTATTTCACCGTTATCACAATCCAAAATGGCAGTGACTGGGTTGATACAGGAATTGATTAAAAACTTAAAGAGTTGGCCAAGCAGAAGCGATTGGTATGTCTCCTGCTCGCAACCAAGTTCCCGGACAAAGCCTGGTTGCATAAGTATCTTGACCAAAGAGTTGTCAAGAGCATCTCTTTCCACATCGCTTTCTCTTTGAGCGAAATCATTTTGATTCCAAGGCAATCTGGCAATTTTCAAGTTAGCAAATCCGGCATGGTTAAACACAGAACCAGTGTCTTGAAACACGCCGTGGCCGATCACACCTTGAAACAAATTTGGTTTCTTGGTGCTGTTAGCAAAAACATCGTCTCTTAAAACTTCTAAGACACCTAACCCATTTTGAATTAAAATTAAGTTCGTGTCGGAATCGATAAAAGATAAGTACGGTTGCAATGCGGCTTTTGTCTGGTACGTTTTTGTTGTAACGATCAAGTTTTCTATCTTTGTCCCCGTAAAAGTTTCAGGACAATAGCTCTTCGTCAAAGTCTTTGTCAACAAAGGCTGGTCTTCCAGATACAATCTCCTGATTCCAATGGTTGAATTCGATTCTTTCTGGAACTGCTCCATTCTATCTTTGTTTCGGAACAACGGAATGACTTCAGTGTTTGTGGTATGTAGCAAATTGACAGCTAGAAGGGTCCCCATGGAACCCATCCCAACAACATGGACGGCAGACTTTGTTGCTATAGTCATTTTTGGCGTTCTACGGCGACACTGTAGTTCGTTACTAGGAGAATGAGTCAAATGATTATAAAATCAAGATATAAATATGATTTCGTAGAAATATTTTTTTCTTGGAATTGCCATTGTTCGGCCTCTATGACACCGATGTGCGTTGTTTATTGTGGCCTGTTCGGAAAGAATGAAGATGTAAGAGTTGGGGTCCGTTGTAACCGGATTTAGGTGTACAATGTAGTATACTAGATCGTAAACTGATTTTTTTTAAGCCATGATCGTCACCTTCTAGGTCTGATATTCTAAGAGGTTCTTGAAGGGCGACGGGAAGACAATAACCCTCCTTCTTATGATATGTCTATACTGTGGTTATCATATGTTGCGACCATTCATTTATACCAACACATATGTTATGGAACAGTACCATTATTGTGTCAAATACCTTAGGAATACAAAAAGGTTTTTATTTTAGGTGGATTAGAGATAAAAATGTTTCTTGTTACATGTAAGTTTTACGTATTACACTGGAATTTGGTTTGCCCTTCTCTTGTTCAGACCTGCTCTCAGGTTTACCAATTCAACAACAAGTCTGTT
This sequence comes from Huiozyma sinensis, assembly GCA_030705205.1. Taxonomy (NCBI): domain Eukaryota; kingdom Fungi; phylum Ascomycota; class Saccharomycetes; order Saccharomycetales; family Saccharomycetaceae; genus Huiozyma; species Huiozyma sinensis. The sequence continues at coordinate 46,728 of JANIWX010000012.1, forward strand.
AACATTTGCCGCGTCACTGCCTAGGCCCAATTTTTCCGCCAACGATACAACATAGCCGTTTATGTAGTCGATTTCAGTATCTCTGAAATGTTTCGTATCCTCCCGCATTGAGGTGCTGCTCTGTTCACCAAGCACGCAAGTCAGATAAAAAATCCTGTCAACGAGCGCTTCAAATTCAAAGGTTTCATCAACTTTCAGAAATGGGAATCCTTCTTTGCCATTGTAATTTAGCTCGTATTGGAATAGTGGTGCATAGGCTAACTTGAGAATATTTAAAGATTCCTTTACAATTAAAGAGAATACCGGTTTCGCATTGTCGATAATCTCACCGTTCCTGCAATCGACAATTGCAGAAATGGAGTTGATGCACGAGTTCACCAAAAACTTGTATAACTGCCCAATCAACATCTCTTGGTAAGTCATATGTTTCACAACAAACTCTTTGCTGAAAGCCGGTTGGGTCAATAGACGTATCAACTCATTATTCAACGCATCTTCGACAACTATCTTAGATGGTTGCACTAATCCTTCGGCACCATTCCATGGAATTCGAGCTATCTTCATATCAGCTAAACACGTATAGTTGAACATGAAGTCAGATTCTTGGAATGCCCCATGGGCAATGACACCTTGAAAAAGATTCGGTCTACTCAACGCATCATCTGAGAAGAGACCCTCGCTCAACGATTCTAATACACCTAAACCATTCTGTATCAGAATAAGGTTAGTTTCCGAATCGATGTAAGGCAAAAATGGTCTCAGTGCATCTGTAGTTTGATACGTTTTCGTAGTAACAACCAAGTTTTTGATATGTTCCCCACAGTAGTTCGAAGGGCAGTAACTCCTCTGGATTTGTTTAGTCTCCAGGGGGGGGTCATTTAAATAGACTCGCTTGGTGGAAAGTTTGGAACCATGACCAACCTGGAAATTCTTCAATTTTTGTTCATTTCTGAACAATGGAACAACTTCTGCATCAGTGAATTCAAGAAGATCCATTGCCAGGATGGAACCCATTGAACCAAGTCCAACAATGTGCACCACAGGCTTTTCAGGAGAAGATGTGATTGTCATTGTATTCTATCAAGTTGCTTGGTTTGACTGAGTGTAGACTTCTGATTGATCTATCAGTCAACTGAACTTGAAAATAAGATAAGAAGAAATCTCGGAGATTTCAATTTTTTAGTTTGATACTCAACGAAAACAAAACTGCAGCAGTGTTCTCTAAATATTCGTTCTATGATGTTATATATTGTGTTTGAATACGCGCCTAGTTATATATGGTACATTTATAATTGACCCTTAACAACTGCACCGGTCTTTAGATCTCTCGCAGAAACCCTCAATTGACCTTCTCTGTTGATGTTGAACACAATTTCCAATCCCTTCTCGACAGCCCTGACACCCAATTCCATTAGTTTGGCAGTGGTCTTGTAGTGTTTCTCTCTAACGACTTCTGGTTCGTCATCGGACCATTCTTCGCTGTCCTCATCATCTTCGCCTTCCTCCTTTGCAGGAGGTTCGATGGTCTTTTCTTCAATGTAGGATTCACCTTCATATACCCCAATCAGCAAGTCACCGGTGGCCTGTTTAATGGTCAATTTCTTTTGAATTGGGTAGGAAGTTTGTGGCAAGAACACTGGGACAAATTCACCATCGGCGTTCAGCAGGCCAATAGCCTTCTGTAAGTGCAAAGTGTTGATAACAACGGGTTGTAGAGCTTCCTTCAATTCGTCTTCATCGTAGTCAGCAACCAATCTTGCTTGAAGAGCGGCACCAGATGCATTCAGTTCATTTGGATTGTTGGAGGCATTCTTGTTTTGAGGGCCAAGGATCTCGACAGATTCTGGCAAGAAGGCTTCCAAGATGGAAGTCAACTTAGGGGTAAATGAAACACCACCGGCCAGTAGGACGGCATCGATATCCAACTTATCCAAGCCGGCCTTTTCAATGGCGGATTCGATGAAGTTAGAGAACTGCGCAAACACTTTGTTGGCAGTTAACTCGTATCTCATTCTGTTGATGGAGGCATGGTAATCGTAACCGTCAGCCAACGAGTCAATTGAGATTGTCGCCGTGGTTGCGTTAGAAAGGGTTTTCTTGGTAAGAATAGCGTTAGCTCTCAATTTCGCAAGGGATCTGGCATTCTTTCTTGGGTTGGTTTGGGTCTTCTTTTGGAACTCTTTGGCAAAATACTCAATCAGTTCAGTGTCCAAACGGTCACCACCCAATTTGTAGTCATGGGTTGTTGCTAGAATAGTGAACACACCGCTGCGGACGGCAATGACAGCGGCGTCAGATCTGACACCACCGAAATCTGCGACGACGACATTAGCGTCCTTGTCGATGCTAAACTGTTCAACATGAGCCAACAGGGCAGAAGATGGTTCGTTAATGAATTGAACGATATTCAAGCCGACTTTGCTGGCAGCTGCCTTCAAGGCACTCTTTTGTTCGACAGTGAAATCGGTTGGAACAGTCAAAACAGTGTCCTTGATAGTTTGACCAACATAATCCTCGGCAGCCAGCTTTAATCTGTTCAAATGTCTGGAAACAACCTCATCCACAGTGAGTTTTTCTTCAACACCTTCGCCTCTAGAGATGACGAAACCGACCTTCCCGTCAATTTCCACCGCTGGGGCACCGCCTTCACATCTGGAAACGTCACACTTGCTGAAAGGAACCCCAATGAAATCACGAAAGTTGATAATTGTGTTCTTTGCGTTCCTCACCAGTTGTTGCAAAGCTTGCCCACCATGGTATTCGTCCTCGCCTACGTACGAAAGGACCGATGGAATTGCACGCTCACCATCTGGATTGGCAATAACATCAACATCGTTCTTCAGATTGATGTAGGCAATGGATGAAGAGGTGTTACCAAACGCAATACCAATCACTGGAGAAGACATCGTATAGTTGTATTGGTGTGTAGTTCTGCCTTCTGCCACCAGAACAGCCCTCCAAGCAGTCGATGAGCTGGAACAGTTTTCTGTCTCAGTGTTTTTTTTGCTGAAAATTTTCCATTTCGTCAACTGTGATTTTGAGTTGACATTTATCACTTTTGAAGGTATTTGACCAGACCACTAACAGTCGGTCACCTGGAAAAGGTTCTGACTGTTTTAGAAGTAGTGCTACTACCTGTTGCCGATTCATTTTTACGTCCTCTCAATAGGAAAAATTGGTGGTAAATTTATTAGAAAACGGTTGCGTAAAGGATTAAAGAGATGTCTCATTCCGGCGCTGCCACTTACAAGAAAGTGCATGGGATCATCACGATCGATGAAGACGCTGCTCCTGCGCAATTAACTTGGCGGTCCACCGACGGTGACAAATCTCATGTAATTGTGCTTGATACCATTGATAAACTGCAGGCCACACCTGGGACTAGCGAGAAGATGATGCTTCGGTTGATGTCAAAGGTCGACGAGAATAAAAAGCAAAAGGGTCCCGATGGAGAGGAGGTTCCAATAAAGCCTGTCACACATATGTTTACATTTAATAACAGGGACGTCATGGATAATATTAAGCTGACTCTACAGCAAATAATATCACGTTACAAAGATATTGAGATGGATGAGGAAAGGAGAGGGAAAGAGGCATCTGGCACTGCCGAGGAGCAACAGGATCAGCAGCAGCAGCAGAATTATGGTGTACCGCTGATTAACACAGCAAAACTTGACGACTCGTTATCTAAGGGTAAATTGATGGTTAATTTGAAACTACAGCAGTCTCTCTTAAAGAAAAATAAGGATTTGATGAAGACCTTTCAGGAGACTGTAATAAACTCGGGTTTGCCCCCAGATGTATTCTGGTCAACTCGTATTCCTCTACTTAGGGCATTTGCACTGTCAACCTCTCAAAAAGTTGGGCCCTATAACGTGCTGTCCACTATAAAGCCAGTTGCATCCTCGGAAAACAAAGTGAACGTGAATCTGTCGAGACAAAAGATTTACAGTATATTTGAAACTTATCCCATCGTTAAAAAGGCATATGACGATAACGTCCCTAAAAACTTCAAGGAACAGGAATTTTGGGCAAGGTTTTTCTCGTCAAAATTGTTCCGTAAGTTAAGAGGTGAAAAGCTGATGCAGAATCATAGAGGTGACGTTATCATAGATAGGTACTTGACGTTAGATCAAGAATATGACAGAAAGGAAGATGAAATGCTGAGTCACCCTGTGACCAAGTTCATTGATATTCAAGGTAATAGGGAAGATGATCCTGTCAAAATGGGTAATAGACCGGATTTCACGATGCAACCGGGGATGGATGTCAACGGGAACAATGATGGTACAGTTGATATACTAAAGGGTATGAACAGATTAAGTGAGAAGATGATTATGGCGTTAGAGAACGAATACTCACGATCCAATTTACAGCGTGAAACTTTGGATCAAGTTGAGAAAGAAAATATTGAAATTAATGACTTGGAGAAAGCCTATGAAGCTCAATATGCTCTGATTCACTTGAAAACAGCAAAGAGCGAAAAACTGCAAAACAGCTTGGCACCTGCTGACCCAAATAAAAACGCTGACATACCAGTAGGCCTTATTCCTGCAGCAATCAAAACACATATCACATCTGTGATTGACGAATTGACAGCAAAGTTGGACCTAACAAAAGTGGTTTCTGAGATCAAAGGGAACAGTGAGATCAATCAACGTGTTGTTGCAGCAGTCAAGATTAATGCGAAGCAAGCAAAACACAACAATATTGATCCTATGTTGGGGTCCTTCATTGGTTCGGCTGGTAGTGAAGAAGCCAAAACAGATATTCCACAAGATCTTCTTGAAAGTTGTCGAATACTTCATAGCACATGTTGCGAGTTTTTGAAGCATTTTTACATCCACTTTCAAAGTGGGGAATATAAAAGAGGCCAGACTGTTAATGAACTTTACACGCATTTGAAGGACTGTAACGCGAAGCTAAACGAACTATTCGAAGATGTTCTTAGAGAAGATGGTGAATCAATGGCCAATTCATGCACCGCGTACTTGAAGCCGACTATGGATTCTATTTTATTCGCTATTAAAAAATATGAGGACGCATTCGAAGAGGCAAACAGAGAAGTTGCCACCAAAGGCATGGCTTCTACCACATGAGTAGGGATATATACTCTAGCGCATTGATATACTATCTATTCACAGTGTGTAAGAACAGAAAAGGGTAAAACGATAACCCAAAATTGCATTCAGTATTAATCTTCTTTTTATCTGAATTATCACTACAAGGTTAACTACTATTTAAAGCTGCTTAATATACATATTGGAACTTCAGCGCTCTTCTCTATCCGATCCATCTTTAAGCATCATTCTTCCATGCCTGCCTTTCCCTCTTGCCTGCTTCTCCTTGTTCCTTCTACTCATTTCCTTGACCACCTCACCATTCGCCTTGTCGACCGAATCCCTCAGGGCTAAAATAATGTCCTTGTCTACATTCTCTTTTGGTAGTTTTTTCCCCAATACCTCTTCGATTCTTAGTATCAATTCAAGATCATACTGCGAAACCAATGAGATGGATTTACCAGACCGCCCTGCTCTGGCAGTTCTACCCACACGATGGATGTATGATTTGGAGTCCACTGGGATATCATAATTGATAACTACATCTACGGAGGGAATATCTAAACCTCTTGCGGCAACGTCAGTAGCAACTAAGATTGATCTTCTGCCCGCTTTGAACAAGTCCAAGGCACCAGTTCTTTGATTTTGGTTCAGATCACCGTGTAGAGCAGTGGCACTAAACTGTAGTAAGTTGGCAAGACCAGATATCCTTTCAGCATTAGCTTTTGTTCTGGTGAAAATAATCATTGATTTACCTATGAACTCATTGAGCAGGTAAACTAGGTAAGTGTCCTTAACACCACCGGGGACAACCATTAGTGTTTGCACCAATGTGTCAACAGTTTGGTACTTGGTCGACACCGCACACTTGACAGGGTTTGTCAAACTGGCTCTCTGTAATTTATCAATCTTGGATGTCATGGTAGCTGAAAATAAGTAAGTAGTTCTACCCTGCGTTGGGATAATTTTCAATATTCTGTCTAGAACGGGACCAAACTCCATGTCTAACAGTCTGTCTGCTTCATCCATAACTAGGTATTTTAAATTTCTTAAGGAAAAGCCACGAGTATTTTCCAAATGGTCCATCAGTCTACCGGGAGTACCAATAATAATATGGGGCTTTCTCATCAAATCTCTAGCCTGGTCCATCATATTCATACCACCGACTATACAAACAGATCTGACCCCCATTAAGGAACCCAAAGAGTCAAAGGTTTCCTTGATCTGTTGAGCCAGCTCTCTTGTGGGGGATAAAATACACGCATAGTATGGTTGCTGGTCGTGCCACAGACTGTTCAAAATAGGGATCGCAAACGCAGCAGTCTTACCTGACCCTGTTTGGGCTAAACCAATTATGTCTTTACCCTTTAAGGCAGGCGGAATTGATCTAGACTGGATCGGCGTAGGTTTAGAGTAGTTCAGGTTCTTACAGGCCTCGAGTAGTTCAGGAACCAAATTTAGCTCTTCGAACGATTCAAAGGACTCCTCCTCGTCATCAGCCTGGGTTGCAATGTCTGCGTTCTTTTCCGCTTGTTCAGACGACGGTTTAGAATCAGAGGCCCCATCGCTATTCTCTTCTTCATCATTGGTTGATATCTTCTTTTGGTTTTCCAAAGCCTTGGCCTTGATCTTCGCCACCAATGAGGCGGTTTCCTTTGTCGCCTTTGATTTCTTACGGATCTTATCACCAGCCATGCTAATTTTCCTGTTGGCGATGCTCAGACAGTGTAAGAGCTCATCTCAAAATTTTCCAAAATTTTCATTATTTCACTTTTTAACTCAATATCCGTCAACAGTGATGCAGAAAGGTTAAGTGAGAAGCTACTTGAAAGTAAGTGATAAACTAGGACGCCTGCAACTTCAGGGTTCCGGAAGCAAGTTATAGTTGCGAGTATACGCACTAGAGAATTGCGTCATGCAATGGGCAGAAATTCTTACCGAGACTGCTCAAGTCGTGGCTTTCAGCTGCCAGTTTTTGAGATTTCTTAGCAAACCAGCTTTTGATACATTTGTAATGGAAAACACATAAACATTCCAGTCTCCCAACTTTCTGTCCCGGCATCATTGCTTCAAAACATATGGGACATTCTTCGCAATCCTCTTCTCTTATGCTTTCTTTTTTCTGACCGTGGGGGACAGATATTTTGTAAATTAGCATTCTGTTTTTAACTGTAGGACAGGCGTTCGCCGCAATATCTGCGTTGATATCCACATTTTCAGCGGCGACATCGATATTATGATGTTGCTGGATGTTTTCTGCTCGTCGTATACAATCTTCGATGTGAGTTTCTATGATATGACTATCGTGGCTTTCTGTTATCTTCGTGAAGTCTATATTGCAAATAGGACAGTGGTTTTCCTCTGCATTATTCTCACCCCGCTCGTCTGAAACCTGGTTGGTGGAAACGGTTTGGTCTATTGAGGACGACATCGAGAGAGGTGTGGCTGATGTTTCACAGGCAGGTTCTATCGTTCCCTGATCTGTGTCCGAGTTAGCCTCAGATCCACTCCGATGTTGTCCCATTGTTTTTATTAGTAGGTGAGCACTCTTTAGGTTATTGTAGCACGATACACATGTTCGGTATGGGGCCAACTCGGTATCATACTTTGACCTCCTGACTACTTTGATTCTTTCCGTATCATACTTGCAGAACTGGTGAGCACATTGACCACAAAATACTTTCCCACAGCATCTACAATGATGCTTTCGAACCCAAAAGGAGAACTCGAAATTACAGTTTGGACATCGGGTGACATCCCCATCGGCTTGCCAAAACGCAAAATTGTTAGTGTATATAGCGTCTGGTCTCTCCAGATCCGCCATTTTTTTGCTCACTCTGTCGTGATATCTGTAAGGAACAGTAACAACCTATGATAAGGTAACAAGATTGGCAACTTTCGTCTATTAATGCACTTGTCCCTGCATCCAAATTAGACTCATCGATAAATGTCTTTTTTCAAATTATTCCTCGATTATATAAAAAAACAGAGATGAGATCAGGTACAGCAGTATAACAATTGGTCCAGTGATTTCTCCGTGAGTGAGGGGGTAAACATGACAACCAAGGCTTTTAGATTGTGGAGCCGGCAGATTAATGCATTTGTTGATGATACACTAGTCAAAAACTTCAATGAACTGGTAGGAGGTGTGAATGTCTCCTCGAATGGTGCTCAACTCGGGGAGCATTTACTTTACTTCAATCCGATGTGGAATCCTCTAAGTCAAGATGGTTACTTTCAATGCATTACCCCCATTGAGCTTTTACGAGATCATACCCTTCGATACAAGAGGCGTGTATGGGCTGGTGGTACATTACAACAAAACGGGCCTCTTAAATATATGACGCAGTACAACTGTGAAGAGGTAATAAGCTCCATAAAGACTCTGAAGGGTGGTACATTTGTTACTATGGAAAGGCAAATACGAGACGCACAGTCATCTATAACTGTTATTAAAGAACTCAGAACACTTCTGTATACAAATGAATACCCTCAAGTCATCACATACCCGGTTGGGCAGAAAATACTCTCTCCATTTGCTAAATTCACTTTCCATGAAATGGATGTTATACGGTATAGCCAGCTCACTTTGAATCCCCATAGAATTCACTGGGATAAACTATACTGCCAAAATGTGGAAAAATACAACGATATTGTTGTTCAAGGTCCTTTTATATTACAGATAATGCTTAGGGCTATCAAAGAGCATTCATTCCTTGGTGCAGCCAATGCTGCCACAATCAAATACAGAAACGTCAACTTTATATATCCGGAAACAGACCTCCAACTATGCGTTGACAGAACCAAGAAGACTTTTTACATGAGAGATGTTTACGATACCTCAAAGATCTATGCTATCTTACAGATTCTTAATTAAAAGTACATATGGAGTAGAGCGTATGTAGATGGGCGCTCTAACGTTCCCTTACAACTACACTCCTGTGCCCCTCATTTTCTCACCGTTGATGACATCTGCACCTAACGATTCCATAACTTCTCTCTCGATCAAAGACCCGACGTTTTTGTAAACCATACTGGATTCGTACGCGCTAATTATTCTTTCTTGTGTAATACCAATCTCGCAAAATGCTAGCGCTTTTATGACATTTGCATACCGTGTTATCGTAATTTTAATGCTGTCGCTTATATTCGGGTCGTTTTCGTCAGAATATATTTGCCAAGATGATTCCTCTTCTAACCTGGTGATAGAAACGTTAGTCGTTGGGTTTAACGATACAGCCCCGGTTGGGCCGTTGGTACCTTTCGGGGTAGATGCACCTCCAGCAGCTCCAACGGAATTTAGATCTCGCGCCAAGTCCATTTGGGAAGTTTTCCTCAACCAAATGTAACCGTTAACACCCAGCACAACGGTGACATTACCTGGTAGATTGTGAGTATGGTTCTTTGATTTTACAATCAACGAGCTTGCCACACCGCAAAATTGACCATCACGCAATTTCCCATACTTCAAAGATCTTGTGTGCAAAGAAGCACTCCCATCTTGGAATAGCGATTGCACTTCAGCGTTCAACAGATCTCCCTCCTTCAAGAAACTCCGCATCTGCAATTCATCGTTTTCAGATTTTCTCCTCAGGATACCACCGGGCAGGTTAACGGAACCTAACATCAGTACGGCATGTTGCTTCGCACCTATATCAACCTTCCATCTTTTGTTACCCACTTCGCTGATCCGCCCAACAACGTGGTCACCCGTCTCGGGGGCGTATCTTCCCTTCAACGGCACCACAGATAAAAGTTTATTGACTTTAGAAACTGTACCCACAACAGAAGAGTAGGTCACGTTGTCTAGGAAGTAAGTACCATGACCTCTCATCCACACAGGGTCATCGGTAATCAGCTCCCCGGGGGTAACAATTGGAGAGTCAGTGTCTCTTCTCGATGTAGCATTCTCTTCATCAGCATCTGACATCATTTCATCTTCGCTGCTTAAATCTATCCTGTCGCCATTGAAGGCTGCATCGTTTTCAAAAACGCCTCTCCTCTTCACTACTGTTATGACTTCTGACATTTCTACTCAAAGACCTCGATGGAAACTAGCTTGTTACACAGACACGACTGTTAAACTCGCTTCTATCCAGCTCATCTCCCGTATGTTACTTACAATAGAGTGAAAAAAAATTCAAGAAAAAAATTATAAACTTCAAAAGTTCCAAAAAGACAAAAATGCGAATTCTGTGGATCGAACACAGGACCTCCAGATAACTTAAGTTGTTTGACCGAAGTTTAAATTCTTCAGTCTGGCGCTCTCCCAACTGAGCTAAATCCGCAATGATTTAACTTTTTTAAAATTTTTGTATAGTCTAAATAATTACCCAAATACAGTTGTACGTATATACTTGTATGTATTATGGTTTTCTGACATAAGGAAGCATTATTAAAAAAGTAACTAAATTTATCAGTAAGTTTTTTAAACGCGGTTGTACTTTATTTCTTGGAAGTTAATAATCTGTTGCTTAGACTCACTCACGTTCATGTTTGAATTATAACGGATCGGTTTCTTAAAGTAGACTATATACTATATAAAGCTTTGTTACTTAGTATTCTACTTTGTTTGTATTGGTCGCTGACGGGATTCACCATCATAGTACGATAGGACTTATATGAAAACTGTATCGGTTTCTCTAAACAGAACTATGTAGTGTACATAATACTATCTAGAGATATCTTTAAATATATCTTTTCTCTGAAAAATATCTTTGTGAAAATTTTCCATTTTCACGTGAGACAAAAATGTACTTATCTCAAGGATAATTATATGGTTTTGACCTATAATTTCCAACAGTTTGAAAATTTTCAAGAATATATTTCTTTTGAAAATTTCAATAATATTTTTCTCTTTTCATTTTTCCGAGATCTGGCGCTGTATTCCATTCACGTGCCACATACCTCATAAAATATGCTTTACTAGAATGAATTACATCTGTAATTTCAACATTATTACCTTTTTTCGGGGAAATTTCGCCCTTTGAGAACTTTCAAAATGTAAGGCCGGTTTTTCCGCTTTAAATCTGAAAAGCGTGTAAGGGTTTACTTCAAATAATTTGAGTCTTTTTCAAAACGTACATCTCTACAAACAAAGGCGATTTCTTGCCGGATTGTTTAACCTCAGAGAACAGTTATAATTGGGATTACATGAAAAATAACACTACAACAATTCAAAAAACAAGTGAAGATATACTTAATATCAGGAACACCATAACCATTATGTGATAATTGTTTAGAAATTTGGATTTTAATCTTTTGAGAGCCCGGTAAGATTGTTCAATCTTACCGGGTTCAGTGATGTTTCGGAACAACAAATATACAACTTAGTTGGTAAGTAATTTCTCAAAATAACAAAGGCTACCACATGGATTAAATGCAAAAGATGGTATGTTTTGTTGTGTGGTAGCGTGTATTTGGGTGTGTGAGTACAGTTTTATGCTGTACATAAAATGTGAAAATCAGTTAAGAAGGATTTATTTTCTGGTAAAGAATTAGAATGGAACTAAGGGATACATTGCATTGTCATGTTCCTAACAACTTGAGTGTAAAAAGGTACATATGAATGCTCATTACATGCTTGGCTAACTATATAGATGTAATAGTACTGAGTAATTTATTTTTCTGATTTTATACATATATATATTGCTTATATTGGTCAGGACAAGAATCATTTTCCAGAATTACAAGTTACTGCTCTAACAATTTGTCCAAACCAAATAGGCGCCAGCCAACAAGCACAACTTGTCCAAATATTCTACGAGAGAATATAGAAATATATGGTTTTTTACTTTAAAGTTTGGTTATGAAAAACTGTTACTAGGCCAAAGATAAACACATCTGAAATTGCTGAATATAAAAAGATGACTATGATTATGAGCAACGTTCTCGAAGCTTTTCAATTTATTTTTAGTTGTTCCGCTTTGCCAAGACATATTTGAGTATCAGATAAATTATTTTATAACCTTGTGTAACGGTTTTTTGCCCTTGCAGATGTAAGGAAAAGAATATATATAAAATAAGTAGATTAGAAATAATCCGTGAAGAGAATTACTTCAAGACGACGGTCTATAGCGTGGCTATTTATATGATTATTTCGTTGGAGAAATATCACACAAGTTCACGATGCGTTATAGTTTCTTCATTTGTTGGAGACAAATTCCAAAACTCTCTCGTCTTATCTTTTCTCCACATCGCATTCCACAGAAGACTGCGTACTGTCGTGTGGATAATGCTGAAGTGTCGTATACCCCAATCGTAGCATTTGCTCCACTTAGCAAAAACGTCGTAGAGAAATAGAAACTTATGCATCAAACCGGGGTGCAAATTCGCATCTCTATTTCCAACAGATTAAGATGATAGAATTTTGGCATAAACAGTACTACAAGAATGATAAAATATTTTGATAAGAACGAGCATTATGAGAAGAATGTGAAAATATCTTTATTGTCGTAACACATTGTGACATGGTGAAATACCTCGCATATATAAGGAATAGCTACATCAAATGAACTGATCTCTTTGATACAAGACAGAAGATATCATCGAGCCATATACTTAAATACTAGTATGCACCAGAAGTCTTATCCAAACCAAATCATCTCATTACTCTACTATAATGAATAGCCACAACAAAAGAGACCCTATTTAACAAGAAGTCCAGCAATTGTTGCTCAAAATCTGGAAATTTTATAGTAAAAAAGTTACTCCTCTTGACGATACAAAGAAAGGTTATTTGCCCCCCCCCCAAAAACACGTATCCGAAGCCAATCCAAGAACAAGTGTGTCCGAAATCAGTACCCGTGTAGGTACCAACGTCAGATAGAAGACAAGTGTGTTTAAATCAAATACCTGTGTAAGCCAAACAATATGCTGCAAGTGAGCGTCTGAATTCGTTAGATCCAGCATTCCAGAGGTAGAAATTGTGCAATATAAGAACCCTCCGATCGTAGGGGAACGTTGCGAACGTCCCTGTTTGGTAATTGGTGCCTTAGTATCAGTGTTGTTTGACACTGGGAGTCCAACCACCCTGGTTAGTGAAGATCGCGTAAAGAGGAACAACTGGATGTCGTATACTGTCCCACCTCTGTTATGGAAGGGAGCCATCCCGGGAGTAAGCTCCACTGCTGTCCATGCAGTAAGTTGTTTATTGAAGGAAGATGATGATGAGTACCGTTTTGCCGGATATGTAACCGCAGAATTCAAGAACAGAATTCAGGTCGGTAACCCGATCCTAGACCATCATTTCGCGCTACTACATGATGCTAAGATGAAAAATAGATTAAAACACAATAGTACGTTGGCCGTCACTATTGATGTTGTTGAAGGTATATATGACCTAGACGTTGAAGAAGTCTTTGTCATACAAGCAATGGAAGAAAAAGATAGTGTAACCTTCCATGAATTACCACAGGAACTACAACAAAAACTTCAAAGTACGGTAACAGACAAATTACCACCCCAACAGGTACTCAAACTTATGATCATGAGATTGAGCTGAAACCTAATACGAAACCCCAAGGTTAATTTCATACAGAATGACTCCGAAGTTGGAACTAGTATGCAAAAGAAGCAAGCGCCACTTCCTACAGAAAGAAGTACAATTCCTTGGACTTACATTGAATTCCCGAGGATTTTTGGTTTAAAAATACAAAGTTAAAGCAGTCCAGGAATTGCCAATTCCCACGTCCATCAAAGCTACACGATTGTTTATGGGCATGGTAAATTATTACAGAGCGTTTATCCCCGGCTGCAACAAAATCGCTAAACCACTTTTTGACTATGTTTCGGATAAATACAAATAGGGAACTCCACAAACAGAAGCTGTGAACGTGCTGAAAAAGAAACTGGTGACAGCATCAATTTTGGTGTCATTTATGGAAGGAGAATGTTACCAACTTACCACGGATGCGAGCTTTACAGCAATTTGTTCAGTGTTAGAAAGATTAAGGCAAGGCGGTTCGGTCAAAGGTGCCATAAGATATCTTTCAAGGTCGGTATCAGATACTCAAACCAGGTTCCACATAGGAGAGATAGAGCTATTGGTGATTATTGAATTCCTGAAACACTTCAGATTCTCTCTACACGGTCACCACTTTTTGTTAAGAACGGACCACAGTTTGCTTTTGTTAAACCAGAGTAGGAAATAACCATCTCAGCTAATTCCCCGTTGGTTGCAACTCCTTACAGAGCTCAATTTTACTATTGAACATGTCAAAGGAAAGAACAACGCTGTTGCGGATCCGTTAAGTCGTCCACAAGAGGTTAATGCTATTGAAATCTGTCGCTTAAGTTCACTGGAATTGGTCCAGACAGAAGCTTGGTAGGAATACCTGTTAGCAGATCGCTGGTGTGCTGCTGCTTGAGATGGATGCGATTTGCAGAAAAAGCATTGTACTATGACAATAAGATCTGTGTGCCGCAGAAGCAAAAGTACAAGCTACTTCAAATTTAACATGATGGCTTCCTACAAGGAGGACATTTTGGAGAATTGGCCATCATCGATAAACTATTACCATTTATTATTGGCCATCGATGTCCAAGGAAACCAAGATCTACATTAAGAACTACTTACAGTGCAAAACAACGAAACGGTACAAACCAAAGATAAACGGAGCCTTGAAACCACAAGAAGTTGCTCAAGGACTCTGGTTAGACATATCCTTGGATTCTGTATCCGGTACTGCAACATCAACGAAAGGGAATGGTATGGTAATGGTCGTGGTTGACCGATAAACATCCACATTTCCTTGCTATCCGCATAAAACCTGGATTGTCAGACATTAGGCACACGCTGTGCAGGCATGAGTTCCTCTATCATGGTTTCCTAAGAAACTTAATACCAGAAAAAGACATTAGATTTGCCAGTGGATGTAACACGGATATAAGAGAAATTTTAAAACAAAAAAAATTATTGCAGTGTTTCATTAGTGTAGCGGTTATCACGTTGTCCTCACACGACAAAGGTCTCGAGTTCGATCCTCGGATGAAACATCTTTTTTGTATCCTGTAGAAGCCCTTGTACGTAGAGATCCTCAGATCACCCACGTAACCAAGCCTCTAGTTACCACCCTAAACTCTTCTTTTAATACCGGCCTATTTTAGACAACTACCCCTATACAGGGGAACTAGAAAACTATCACCTCTGTAATAGTCTTGATATCTAGCAATAGCGATTATTTTTTGGATTGAGGTGGAAACACGAACATGACAGTAACTACTTGGAGTTAAACAGTGTAGCAAGTGTCCTCCCCCCCCACTCCTGTCTAAGAATTATGAATGGTTAATATATATGTATAAACACACACTATACATATTTTGAGAGTATTTACAATGAAGGATATTTCCAGCCGTTGAGTGTGTGTGCAAGCCTATTTATTCTTGGCCCTTTGTTCCGCTTCCCACTTGGCTCTGTTCTCCCTTCGTTTCCTCTCCCCACCGAAGAACGACTTCTTGCCCTTCTTGATCTCCTCAACGGGCGTGCCCCTCCTAAATTTCTCGACTTGCAGCAGTATATACCTCCTCTGTTGGATGGGGACGCCCTTCTCCTTCAGCACAGTGGAGTCCCATCCAAAGAGATTCTCCCACTTGTTTTCGTACAGTTCTGTCTGCTCTGCACAGTCTCTCCCGATAACAGTTAGGAACTTCGATACGTCCGGGATCGTCGCTGTTGGACTTGGAATCTTTCTCACCGCTAGTGTGCGGCACGCGTGGAAAAACCGCACGGGTACCATCATAGCGATAGGCATATGGAATGTGCGGTGGATGGGTCGATTGAATCGGAGAGGCTCCTGCGAAAGAGTGTCCCTTTCCGAACGTCCTCGCACTCTAATACTTCAAATATTCACTGCAAAAATATTTAAAGTACCAATGCACTAGATACATGGACAGTTCTGAGCGGTTATCCCCAATTACTATACACACCACTCCCAGGAAACCTAATAGACCTCTGCAGAGCAATGGATACCCCCCTAGACGAGCTTCAATGGAAATCTCCCGAGTGGATCCAAGCGTTTGGACTGCGGACGGATAACGTACTGGACTACTTCTCGGAATCGCCCTTCTTCGACAAGACCTCGAACAACCACGTTATCAAGATGCAGCGGCAATTCTCGCAGCTACCCGTGGATGGCATGCCACAGCCGCAGGGTCCTGGCGGTACTGCGCCGGATGGGTCGAAATCGGCCACGCTGGACGACTCGCAAGAGTTCTCGCACTTAGACCCGTTCCGCAGAGAGGTGCTGGGCAAGTACCCGCTGTACATGACGATGGAACGGGAACTATGCAAGCTGCGGGGTGTTGAGTACGTCCTGGCGTGTGTGCGGGAGCCGGACTTCTGGGTAATCAAGAAGCAGCGGCGGTTGTCGCCGCGGCGGACAGAACCGCTGCAGGACTACTACATCATCGGTGCCAACGTGTACCAGTCCCCCAGCATGTTCAAGATACTCCAGAACCGGATGATGTCCGCGAGTTACCACCTGTCGAACACACTGAACGACTTGCAGAAACTGGTACACTTCCAACCTTCACAGGGAGTCCAATTCAAGACGCAGAGCTCCGCCACGGATGGGGCCGTCCAGGGAACCAACCAGGTTCCCGCGACAACGACACCCATGCCGGGGACCGCTCCAAACACGGCGCTCGGCCCTCCTTCGGCGGTCCCGACCACGGCAGCAGGGTCCGCTCAGACTGCGGGGAACAACTCGCCCTACGAGAACGGCACCCGCGAACTCATCTCGAAGGAGATGATGGACAAGCTGATGGCCACGAGCATCAGGTCCCAGCCGGAGTGCATCCAGTAGCTGGGGCCCTGCCCTGCTGGTACTACTGCTACTTTACCCGGTCGCCTTCGATTGCTGTCCTTTTCGTCGTCGTTTCGACGAAGTGAACAGTTTCCAGAGCAGTTGGTGGTGTTGTTGGGTGTCACTGGTGGTTTGGGTCGTCCTGGAGACTGCAACGAGGATCGAGGATGAAGTTGTTGAACGTTCTGGTGACTGTTGTCACGCTTTTCACTGCGATTGTCGCTGCTGCTGCTTCTGCTGGTGCGCCAGAGGTCACGGAAAAAGTGTACTTTGACATTGCTCATGGAGATAAGAAGATCGGGCGTGTCGTGATTGGTCTGTACGGGGATGTTGTCCCCAAGACAGTGAAGAATTTCTACGAGCTGTCCACCTCTACGGACCCAAAAATGGGGTTTGTTAAATCCATTTTCCACCGTGTGATCCCCAACTTCATGATCCAAGGTGGTGACTTCACTCACCGGAGCGGGATTGGCGGGAAGTCCATCTACGGGGACAGGTTCCCGGACGAGAACTTCGACTTGAAGCACGACAAACCAGGGCTGCTGTCCATGGCCAACGCGGGGAAGGACACCAACGGGTCCCAGTTCTTCATCACCACCGTCGCTACCCCATGGCTCGACGGCAGACACGTCGTGTTCGGTGAAATCGTTGAAGGGATGGACGTCGTCAAGTACGTCGAGAACGTAGACACGGACAGAAGAGACAAACCGCTCCAGGACGTCACCATCATCGCTTGCGGTGCGTACCCTTCAAAGGGCAACACCAGCAACACTCGCGATGAGTTATAAATATGGTAACTCGGTAACAGACCCACCCAGACAAGACTATGGACGAGGGTGTGCTGAACAAGAGGAGTTGAAGAAGGTGAGAGGATTTTCTATGTACTTTTTGTAAGTCGTTGTATGTACCTCCCACAGTCGAAAATGCCTGTATCTTCTAACGCCTTGAACACGTTCATCGTGTAAGACACCGTACCACAGTAGACATACGGGTGAGTACTCGAAGCTCCAGTATCTTTGCAATCGTCGCTGCTGAAACACGATTCGCCCAGACATCGAAATTTCAATGAGTTTTAACAACTTCAATTTTTCTCGAAGTTGAGGCGTTGCTATTGCACAGCGACGGTGTTCTTGATTGACACTGGCTGGACACTCACAGGTACGACAATTGGCTACCGTTAGTAAAGCGAGGGTTGTGTTTGAAATTCTAACTTTGGGTGTTTTCTACCTCTTTTCTTAGCACAGCAGTGACTGCTCTAGATGACTGTACCGATGCAAGCAAGTTCCTCAACACAAAGGACAGCTGCTCACCCAAGACCCGTTGGAAGACCCCCCAATAACAGCCAGTTTGTGGCAAGTAGACAGCAGCACCAGTTCCAAACTATGACTACGAACCGGCGCGCCTCTGGTAACACGACGACGGCCAAGAACTCATTTGTTCCGCAGTTCAAATCCATGAATAACGTCGGGAATGACTCCACGGCTGGCGCAAAGTTGCCCGATGCACGCAGCTACACCCCGCGATTGAAGGAGGATAGAGCGTTCTCATCGAACCCGTACGGGGCGAACTCAACTGGGCATGGCCACGAACCGTTTGTTCGTTCAGACCAGGGCACGGCTCCCGGGAGGAAGATAGATAATTCGAAAGACAGCACAGAGTACTTGTACTCCTTGGAGGAATTGCCCTCGTTTGATTTGATGACATCCCCGTACACTCAAGAGCAAGTAGTGTTGAAGGAGATGGAGTTTCTGAAGGAAAAGTTCTTGCACCTAAGAGAATACAAAAGAAAGTACATGGATCACAAAAATGATACTATAGAGGAACAGGAACAGAGCTGTGAGGGGACGGACAAAATCGGTATCACTGCGGCGGGGAGAGATCCCCCAGATATGAGGGATGAGTCCTACCTGAAGAGACTCAAACTGAACTCGGCAAAACTATACAACGCAGTGAACGGGAATCAACGACAGGAGTCCGCTTCAGATTTCCCTCTCTTGAAACCTAGAAGTTCAGATAATGTCAGTTCGACAGGGTTCCACATCGAGGACACGCCAAACCAACTGTTCAGCCGCCAGTTTCTGATCATAAGAGATGAGTTTCTCATGAAATTCTACAGGGACGTAAACGATATTGTGAAAAGTAGGTTTGGAGAGTCCTTGGGGGAGGTCAAACGCGACAAACTGTCACAAAGAGTAGAGTTCTCCGCAGATTTGACTCACTTGAAATTGGTTGACCCAGTGACAACTAAACAGTCGTTGGAATATCTTTTCACGAGGCTCCCTGAACTGCCCAACATCATACCCTCTCTAAACTTGTCGCTGGACAGGTTGATCGCCATGGTGGACGATATATTCACTCCAGAGAATCTTTCCAAGACTGATTTCAGCACAGGGCAGCTGAGTGGCAGACAACTGTACTCCGTTGGCATACTCTCGCTGTTCATGCTGATTTTCCACGCTAGTGTGATGTGCGATGGTGGGAGCGGTTCAGAAATTGCAGGTCCCGTGTTCACCGCTGTCGATGCACATATAAATCAGCTGAAGGCTACTGTATTTATTGTGGCCCAGGACTTCAACACACAATGCGCCTCACGGGATGTCGAGAAGTTACATCTGAAGTTGCAGTTCTGCTCCATTTTGAAATACTACTTGGGACACATTGCCGCGTCCGACGAGCGTCTCAACGCGTTGTTCCGCATAGATTGCGACGAGGACATTTACCTTTTTACCGAGAACTCGATCGATCGACTTGTTACGGGCGACGAAAAATTGATCCAGTTGTGGAACTTCGTGGTGAAGAACTACATTTACAAAAAGTTGTTCCGTGGGGAGATCCCCGAATTAGTCAGTAAACAAGCTTTTAAAAGAATGATCATCAAGGATTCCGCACTTCTGAGGGATTCCCCATTGATCGACGCTGAATTGAAATTGATCGATTACCTTCACACCAGCGAAACGCAGGACAACTCATTGCATTCAGCAACTGCTTCAGGATCTAACCCAGATTCCAAAATAACGATTAAGCAAACTTTGAGATTGCTCGATCAGTTACAGAAAAATTACGAGGCAACACAGATGGGCCAATCTCAAGATGGTGTGAAGAGGAGTACAATAGTCACCACTGCCATCAATTCGCAGATTTACTTCAAGATCGTGTTTCTGATCAAGTTTTATATCTTGTTACAGTATGAAAGGGACGGGAACTTCTCAGCTTTCCAAGAGAGTCTTCTGTCATACGTTGTTCTGATCAAAACCATTATCTTAAGCCAACTCGAGCATTTGAATCTGAATAACGACAATTCGGACCTCGCGGGCTACGAGTTTCTACTGAGGGGGAGAAGTCTGTCGTTGATCAGCGACTGTCTTGAAATCATGTTCAGTGTCCATGAGAGAATGAATAACATCCACGCGGTGTTGAATAAGCCGTCTTCCAGCACTTCCGTGTCTACACAAGAGAGTGAGGCTCAGGGACGCGAACTGTTGCTCGCCGCACTACGCCATAACATGGAATTGATGAGGGACACTTTCACGCAGCTGGCAACATGTCTAGCAAAATTCCAAAGGGTAAGCGCAGCTAGTGTCCCATACGTGAGCCCGTTGGTCCAGTTGAAGACATTCATCGCGTACATGAAGCAAACAAGCACGTACAGCACACCTTCCACCGCAGACACAAACGGACAAACGCCGCCGCCTCCGCAGACAATGAACATAGCCCAGTACCCTTTCAATATACAGCAGATAAACAACGCATTGGCGGGCATCCAAGTCAACCAATTGCAGGTACTCTCGCAACACACGAGGCGTCTCTACCTCGACCTCCAGAAATTCACCACCGGAGAACAGCTGCCGGGCTCCTTCTTCGCGAACGCGGACACGTTCAGCGTCTCGAGGGACAGCTTACTGCAGATCTGTGAGACACTGCTCATGTGGTGACCACAGCGCCCGTGCAATCAGTATACTTCTTATGTAAAATGACGTCTTTGGCAGTTGATCTGTTCCCCTTTTCGGACTACGTGTTAAATGACGTAATTTCTCCAGAAACCTACTTCAACGAAAAATTTCACCACAAAGAAGTATATAAAGAGAGGGGGCGGGGGAGGATTGTCGCCTCTACCGACCGTCTAGTTCCACTGGGGGTGCCGTTTGTATACTGGGAACAGAACCAGGATAATACATCTCTGTACATTGCAGTTGTTAGACGCAAAACTGTTTCTCCCTCCTTTTAGTTCGAGAAGAAAATGACCGGTAAAAGCTATACTATTGTGCTGAAGTTGGGTTCCTCCTCGCTAGTCGATGGAGAAACTAAAGATTTGAAACTCGCGTCTATGACACGTATTGTGGAGACGGTGTGTCACCTCAAAAAAATGGGCCACCGGGTTGTCATGGTGTCTTCTGGTGGGATTGCCATGGGGTTGAATGTTATGTCTCGGGATAAGAGGCCCACGGCCGTTTCTGAGACGCAAGCGCTTGCTGCTATTGGCCAGGGGAAGCTCATTGGTAAATGGGACATGCTGTTCCAGAATTTCAACGAGGAGATCGCGCAGATTTTGCTGACGAGAAACGATATTTTGAACTGGGAACAGTTTCAAAATGCAAGGAATACAGTAAGAGAACTGCTTGATATGAACGTGATCCCGATCGTTAACGAGAACGATACGCTGTCGATTAGTGAGATTGAGTTTGGTGACAACGATACCTTGAGCGGGATCACCGCTTCTTTGATCCAGGCCGATTATCTCTTTTTGCTTACGGACGTGGACTGTCTGTACACTAACGACCCACGGGTTGACCCAGATGCGAAACCCATATTGACCGTGAGGAATCTGCACCTGAGCGAGGGTCAGAATGGTAATCCCCTACGCGGTGTTAACTTGTCGAACGGCAGCGGATCCAGTGTGGGCACTGGTGGTATGAAGACGAAAATCATTGCTGCTGACCTGGCTTGTAATTCAGGTGTGGACACCGTAATCATGAACAGTGAAAATCCTTCAAATATTGAGACTCTGTTGAAATACATGGAGACTTTGGACAGTGGTGAGGAGAACGATGCCGCTGAATTGGCCAGAATGATGAAAATGAACGTGCCGCTCCACACAAAGTTCTTGGCTACGGACACGGATAAACAGTTGGAAAGCAGGCAGTTTTGGATCCTGCATGGGCTGGTCACCAAGGGCTCGATAATTATTGATGAGAACACATACGAGCAGCTGAACGACCTCGACATGATCACTTCCATTGACAATGGCGGGTTAGACGTCAATGGGATCATTGGTATCGAGGATAAATTCCATGAACTGGAATGTGTGAATTTGAAGATTGGGAAGAAACTGGAAAACGGCGAGTTGGACCCTGACTACCCCTTGAAAACGGTGGGGAGGGCGCGTGTAAATTATACCAGTAACGAGTTGAACAAGATTAAGGGCATGACCAAATTGAAGGACATTGAAAAAGTCCTCGGTGCGGATTATATCGGCAGCGATGATCACGTCAATCAGGGTCATGGGGACAGCGAATCCGTACTTACTGGCGGATCACTATCCGTTGTAGCTAGTAGAGAGAATCTGGCTTTGACGCCGTTCTAAACGAAAATATATATTCGATTACTTACTAAAAATGTTTTGAAGTTCGACACAGTATAATGTCCTTCCTTGATAAAATTGGGGAGGTCTAATTTCAAAACTGGAGACGCTGCGTAATCAACAATCAGTTGATTTTTATATGTGTCGTAGTTCACCTCCAATTTATCGGCCAGTAGTTTAGTGATTGAACCGACTATTTTAATGCGCAGTTTATACTCAGTAATGTCGTATGTCTTACGCATAGCCACGTCAAAGGTGCAGGACTCTCTTATCTCTTGGGTGCTTTGCACTCTTTCGTTTCGTTTCGGCTGGTGCTCTTTTGATATTTCTTGAATCAAAGGCTTGTTCGGAGGAGGTCCCTGCGGGAATAATGTTTTCAAAGCAGTCTCTTGCTCCTCTAATCGTTCTGTATCAGCCTTCCATTGTAACAAAGAGCTTGGGTTGTTTCCCTCGGATTCTTGAGTACCGTCTTCTCTCGGTATTTCCATTGTGACGGATGCTGGTGGTAGTTGACCCTTGTATTTCATCTTGGGGAACTTCACCGAGTCTCTATCAATATGCAGGTTATCCTCTCGCAACTCTATACTTTCGAGGCACCATTCCATTGTGATCTTTCGAAGGTCTTCGTATTCCTCTAGAGGTTTCACAAGGTCTGTGTTGATAATGCAGTCAAACACGATGCAAGGTTGATGGCTCTTGTCTACATCTGTCCTCTTGGGAGATGTGACGATGGGGATCTCCCATTGGTTTGTCATTATTTTTTGAAAGGTTTGTAACCCAGCAAAGGGCTCCTTAGGGGGCGGCACCTCCTTACTATGGCACACATTGACGAACACTTTGCTCTGTGGTGGATTCAACGATTTGGCCTTCCCCACGAAAAACGGGACAGGCACCAATTGGATCGTATCATGTGTATCTATCAGACACATTGCTTGGCAATGCTAAGGTAATAATTGTAGTTGGTCAGACTCAAGCTCAAAGGGAACTGTTTCTCGTTATCGAACTGAACTGCTCATTGACTGTAAAACGAGGCAAAAAATATCGAAAAACAATTATACGTCACAGATATAATAAAATGAGGGCATAACATAACAACGTATAAATAACTTTCCATAGATAATACAGTATATAACTTGAGGGCGATGGAATGAAACAATTACCAACTTCCCCCCCCAAAACTAATCATTCATCGTCCTTCTCCAAGACTTTCTTCATTTTCTCTAACTTGACCTTTCTCTCCTCGTCTCTGTTTAGCAAGAACTGCTTGTACTGGTGGATGTTGACCTTCTTGGTGTTCATCTCTTTTAGAGCTGGGAATCTGGTGCCGAACACAGTGTCCCAGAAAGTGAAGAAAGGTTGAGCGAAGTTACTCTTCAACCCCCATTCCTGGTGGTGGATGTCGTGGTAGACGGCGTTGTTGGGGAACAAGATTTGGAATGGGTCGAATGGCAGAACGTACCCGCAGTGGTCGTCGACGGTCTTCATGGTAGCGAACGTGAAGAGCACGATTTGCTCTCTGGGACTCAAGCCAGTGATTATCATGGCGATACCGGTTCCAAGAGTGTCCAATAGGAACCCCTCAGTGGGGGCGTTGAACAGGGCACCGTAGGCGTATGGGACGTACAATTGGTGGTGTCTGGAGTGGAACTTCTTGTATAGAGTGGAGGAGTAGTGCATTAGGTAATGCAGGAAGAACTGCCAAGTGTCAACGAAAATGAAGGCAAGAGACAACTTGATTAGGGAGAGCCCGTACTTGTAGAAAAGAACGATCCATTGGTCCTTGATCATGGACGCAAATTGTGGCCCAATGAAGGAGTATATGTCCTTCTTTAGGTGCCACATCTCGTAGGCCTCAAACCCAGTAACGGATTCCGCGTCAAATTTGTACGCGGTCAGACCGAAAAGGGTTTGGATACAGTGTTGTAGGATAACCTCTCTGAGGACCTCGAGTCTCCCAGCCTTGTTTCTGGCTTTGACCTCGGCACTTGGGTGGATTCTGTACTTTTCTGCCAAGTTGAAAGTGTCCAAAATGTGGAAGAACCCGGAGACGACCCAGTATGCGACCACTGGAGCAATCAGGGCCAAGATACCGTCAGGAATACCTTCTATCAAGGAAGGTCTTGGAACAATGTGCTTGGCTGGCGCAACGCTGGAGTACAGGAATGCGAACTGCTTCCCGGCAGCGCCGTTGAACAAAGTCTCGGCCGTAGCGTTGACGGCTTCGGTGGACGAATTCATCTCGTTCTGGTGGTTTGTTGTTGCTAGTTTCCTTGCAGTATAGTGAAATTTGCCAGTAAGCCAAAGGTAAAACGGAAAGAGCGAGAACAGGAAGCAGCTAGACGGTATAAATATACAAAAAAATCCTGTCCTTCCAAATTTTGTGTCGTTCTCGAAGAGCTATTTTTTTTCCTTCCTTCCTTCTTTTGTTCTATTTCCAAAAGAGCGGACCACGGGACTATCTGTCAAGTCCAGTAGTATCCAGTTGCTGTGCCTTAGATTCGAAGAGAGGGGTGACAACAACAAAGAGCAGCGACGGTTGATACGCAAAAACCTGCCAGTTGCCAACAATAAAGCAGTGGAAGATGAAAAAAAAAACAGATTAATTAATCATCATCCGAGCAGAAAAGAAACATCTTTTTCGCTATTTTTGTCCGTTTCCTGAACGAAACGCGTCGATTTCCTAATCCGGAAATGTCACTGGACAAGGGCAGAAATTTCCCCTTTGGGTGTTTCCGCGGGCTTCCGCGGCCCCTTTTCCCGCGGAGCAAATGGTGGTATCGTTCCTTCCTCTATAGGTAATAGCTGCGGTGCTGGAACGCGCCTGCGTCCGTGCACTGGGGTGCTGCGGCCGTTTCTGCGCGGAGAGCGTTTCGAGATACGACCCGTGCGGTATTTTCTCGAGAGGTATTGTGCGGTGGGGTGCCTGTGTGCCCCACCTCTTTTGTTTACACATTTCCCTCTTTGGACGATCCCTCTCTGTCCTGCTAAATGAATAAAACATGCAAAACAGAAAAATGTGTGATGCAATCACGCTGTGTTCTATATGCGGTGAGAACAGAACAGTTTGGGCAACACCACGAGCTGCGCGACCCAAAATTCTTTCTACGGTTCTCGTTGCTCGAAATAAGCATTGCAAAACGAAGAAAAGAACATGGCTCTTCTCTGGTCCCTTGTAAATTAGTGGGAGTTTGGTTGCGGTAGACCAGTGTCTTATACTGAGAAGGTAGTGTTTTGTGCAATTGAGTAACCTAACAGCCCTTCGAAACGGGAGAGGAAAATATAGTGTAGGGATCCATACTGGAGTTCGCACACACACACACACACATATATATATATGATACAGACCCATGTGCAATAACCGAAACAAAAGGTGGATATACCGGGCGTTTCGGTACGTAAATGGATGAACGGAATTATCGTTTTCCCTCGTAGTTTTCTTAATTTGTTGAGGCCAATGTATATCGCATTGTTCAACCGTCCATCTTCCCCTTCCACCCCCCACGCCGAACGAAGCAGAGAGTTTGGTACACGTATTTGGTAGCTGTTCTCAACACAACTTCGGTATTAGGCCTGGAAGGCGGCTCCCATACAGAAGATTCTCTCCCAACAAGCTCGTCGTACCTGAAATTCTGGAAATTAGTCTACGCAAGAAACAACCACAAGGTTGCTACTTTCATTGTCTAGCTACCTCTCAGGATCCTCTTGAACTAAGTAATCACCAAACAAAGCTATTTCATCTCTTGTTCTCCAGTCTTCCCTCGTTACGTGCATTTCGCCATTTTTTTTTGTACCAGAAATTATGTATGGAGAAGAAGTTGTAATTGGAAAAAGTAAAATTAGTTATGGCTGCATCGGTCCATCACGTACGTGAGTGTGAAGCAGCACAGGGAGTTCGCTATTGATCTCGGGTACCCCAATGGAGACGTTTAGCAACCTGTCTCTGTCGGATGTATCAGATACCAGCGAGGATGTAGGCATAGACTCGTCGTTGTTGAACCTGTCGCTGAATGGTGGTTCTCAAGCAAACGATGCGATGGAGATGCAACTTAAGCAAAGGTTTATGCCCTTTGTCCCCGTCAGTCCGTCGCCACTTAGATACTCTGTCAATGGGGCCCGTTACAATGACGGTGATGCGTTGATCGACTTGGATGAGGACTTGATGGAGGTGGATGAGGTGGAAACAGTCAGCGACACAGAACAGCCTCCTATAACACCATTGGCACCATTACAAGAGATGAGGGAGAACATTTACGCCACCAACACTAAGGAGCAACTGTCTTCCGACGACGAGGATGAAAAGCACGCCAAGCACGTCACAACTTCTACACAAAGTGCCACCACCCCCACACCAACCAGCATAGTACGTAAACTGTTCTCGCCGACGCAACTTGGGGCGGAGACAGCGGGCGTACTCAATGCCGATTGCAATCACACACCGCACAGAGCGAAACCGGAGGTAGTCGAGGGCCATATGAACGCAGCGTCTCGCACCGTACGACACGAGTGGTTGAAGGACAAACAGGTCAACTTCCACATCAACAACAATTACTACTACGGCCCGTCTCGGGCCAGTGGGTACACTGAACACGGGGATGAGTTTACTCGCCTGGGGGGGGACCCGAAATGCCACAACAACGAAGAAGAAGAGACACTGCCAGCACCGTGGTCCCCCGAATCGGAACCTCACTCCAAACTGTTCTACGACTCGCTGACGTACTTCCAGTGGACTTTCAACACGCTGACAGTATCCGCTGGGATCGTGTACATACTGCGGCTGGTTCGCAAGGACATGCATGCCCTATGGGCGACACACAAGCGCGCATTACAAGAGGAGATCGCACTCTGCCAGTTACAATACGACACGAACCAGTGTGCCACAAACGGCGCTCTGCCGGCGATGGCCGCCAAATGCCGCGAGTGGGGGGTTTGCTCGCAGAACGACGTGGACAAGTTCTTCCACATGCGACTGGCACTCTCGCTGAGACTGGTAGGTACTCTCATCAACGAATTGATCCAGCCGCTCGGATGGAAACCCATCCTCGTGATCGCCCTCGGCATCCTCCTCTGGGTTTTCTCCTCCAACTTCCTCTTCGGGTTCGCCAGAGCCAAGTACTACTACGGCACACCCGAGAGGACCGAACACCACGACGACGGTCCACCAGGGGACCCACCGGGGACCATCCTCACCAGGCAGCACCGCCAGTAGAGCCACACCTCACGGTACTGGGGTCCCAGTGCTAGCACTTATCCCACGGGCGGGTAACGGGAACTCCGGGTGTCGGTTCCCGGCGAAAGCCGTATCTTCGTTAATTTTTCAGGCCGCGTCCCGTCAAAGGGATCCCCCACTGGGAAGGGACGCTCTATCATCGCATCGGACAAGCAAAGTATTGACTATCGGGTACACGGGTACATGCATACATACGTATATAAGTCAAATAGGTCAGTCCAGGGTCAATTGCTTGTCTTTGGTTTACATTTATAGTTAGTATTTTATAACGAACTGTTGTTAAAGCAGGGGACAACACAAGAGTCAGGGAACATGTTCAGAAGAAAGTTATCGCAGTTGGCGCATTACAAGTTACCATCTCACATACGCAATGAACCGGTCAAAAATTTCGGTGTCGCGGATGTGAAGGATTGGGATCTGTTGAGAGCGTCCCTGATGAAGTTCAACAACTCCGCGTTGCAGATTCCTCTGGTCATCAACGGTGAACGGATTTACAGCGATAACAAGCTGCTCGCTCAGACGAACCCTGCAGACCACCAGAAAGTGCTTGCGAATGTGTCACAAGCGTCGGAAAGTGATGTCGAGAGGGCTATAAAGGCGACGCAGGACAGTAAACGGAAATGGTTCGAACTGCCCCTGCACGAGCGTGCGTCTGTCTTCCTCAAAGCTGCTGATTTGATTACAACGAAATACAGGTACGATATGCTTGCAAGCTGCATGCTCGGACAGGGGAAGTCCGTGTACCAGGCTGAAATCGACTGTGTTGCAGAACTGGCGGACTTCTTCCGGTACAACGCCATCTACGCCCAGCAATTGTACGCGCAACAACCAACTGAATCCATCCCCGGCGTGTGGAATAGAGCTGAGTACAGACCACTGGAAGGGTTTGTGTACGCAGTGTCCCCCTTCAACTTCACCGCCATCGCTGCTAATCTGGTCGGTGCACCAGCTCTAATGGGGAACACAGTCCTGTGGAAACCATCGCATTACGCCGCGTTGTCCAATTATCTACTGTACACTGTGCTGGAGGAGGCTGGTCTACCCCACGGGGTGGTGAACTTCGTCCCGGGGGATCCCGTTATGGTCACAAAGAAGGCTCTGAATAACCGGAACTTTGCCGCGTTGCACTACACTGGGTCCACTGCCGTCTTCAAACAGCTGTACGGAACCATCCAGAACAACCTGGCTCAGGGCGTGTACAGAGATTACCCACGCGTTGTTGGTGAAACGGGCGGGAAGAATTTCCACCTGGTGCATCCGAGCGCAGACATGCCAAACGCGGTGTTCAACACCATCAGAGGTGCATTCGAGTACCAGGGCCAGAAGTGCTCAGCAACATCGAGATTGTACCTGCCAGAGTCGAAGATGACAGAATTCCTCACTGACATGTGCGGGATCCTGGCCGCAAAGGACTCGAAATGCACACCCACTAATACGGCGGCTAGTGCCCTAAGCGGTGGTGACTTACACGGATTTGTTGGGCCTGTCATCCACGAAGCAAGTTTCAACAAACTCAAGAGTGCCATTGAGGAGGCAAAGAAGGATCCAGAGTTACAAATTGTCTATGGAGGCGCCTACGACTCGAGCAAGGGGTGGTTCGTGGAACCCACTGTTGTGAAATGCAGCAACCCTCACCACAAATTTATGAAACAAGAGTTCTTTGGGCCGCTGCTCGCCGTTTGCGAGTACCCTGATGCCAAGTTCCCCGAGATCTGTGACATTATCGACACCACCACAGAATATGGGTTGACAGGGTCCGTTTTCGCTAGAGACAGAGAAGCTGTCCGTTTGGCCTCCGAGAAGTTACGCTTTGCCGCGGGGAACTTCTACATCAACGACAAATGCACTGGTGCTGTGGTAGCCCAGCAATGGTTCGGTGGGGCGCGGATGAGCGGGACAAACGATAAAGCTGGCTCGGGGAACGTCCTGAGTAGGTTTGTCTCAGTGAGAAACATCAAAGAAAACTTTTACGACTTGACGGGATACAAATACCCTTCCAACTACGAATAGGCAAAAACACCTTTGACGTTTCCACAACGCAGAAAGCACTCTTTGTACCCTCTGTATATATGACATAAGATTACTGCACTGTTTGAGTGTTCTGGTTTCTGGTTGGTTCAGTTGCGCTACGGTGGTCAATTGCAACGGTAAGAACTGCGATGCAAACTCCGTACACCCATGCACGAACTGATGTTTCCAATGAACTGTTGATGGACCACTTTTCCAAGAAGAGATGTGGAAGACAGTGAACGGTTCAGTGGAAGTGGAAGCGACGTAACTGTATTTTGGTAACGATAGATTATATACTTTTCACAATGTCCAGGCTGATCATACCATGTCGCAACTTTCTCTGGAGTGCCAGCCGTTCAATTCATACAGCCACCCCTCTTTTGAAGAAAGTAAAGAAAGGTGCTGCTCACACCGGGAAAGCAGCCGCCAAGGAGACCGAACCTGATGAGATCGTTGATGTCAAGAGTTACCTTGTGTCAGCAAAGAGCAAGTTTGATCAATGCCTTGTTGCTTTTCAGAAGAGACAAAATGAGGTGAAACAGTCCACCGCAAACGTTAAGATATTTGATCAATTGAAACTGGCCACTGGTGCGCCCTTCACTGACGTTGCATCGACATCCCTCAAGGGTAAAAATGCCCTTTTGGTGAGTGTGTTTAATCCCTTGGATGTAAAGAAGGTGGTTAGCTGCATCTTGGCATCAGGGATGAATTTGACACCAGAACAAATGGAAGGCGAGGGGAACCAACAAAACTTAAGAATATCGCTACCTCCACGAACGAGAGAATCTCGTTTGCAACAATGTAAGGACTGCAAGGCGGTCTTCGAGGAATATAAAAATTCGGGGCTGAAACTGTCACTGGGATCTGTGAGAAGAACGTTCATGAGCAAACTGAAAACAATGAAGCAAGATGACGTGGTTAAAAGAACGGAGAAGGATTTGGAGGCGATGCATAAGGACTACGTGAACAAACTGCATGAACAATTCAAACAAGCGGAAAAGAGTATAATGGCTTGACGTTAGGGACGAGCTATTCCTGTTTATATACCCCCCCTTCAGGCTCACAAACATATGCAACTTATAATGTATATATCGCTACGTATGTGTACAGGTGAGCATCAACGCATCCTTAATTACCATTCTTGGCTAGGGACAGAACAGATTTGATTAACTGCCATGGAGAGGTCGTGTAAGACGCAGTGATAAACGCCTTGACAAAGGTCCAAGCTTTCCCGTTGCTGTTAATTGGGTAGTCCAACGGTTTAGGTATCTGGGTAGAAACAAAAGGCAATGTGTCGTAACAGACACTCTTTGCATTGCAAATACCCAGTAAACCTTCCTCCCCGCCAAACTTACCGTACCCGGACCCATTGATACCACCAAAGGGCAACTGACAGACGTAGAAAGTAGCAAAATCGTTAATGGCGACGTTCCCTGTCTTCAGTTCATTTGCCACGTAGTTGCACTCTTGGTAATCGTTACCAAACACAGAACTACCCAGACCGAATGGAGCGGAATTGGCCAGCTCTATACAGTGCTTGGTAGATTCACCCCGCATCATTACAAGGATTGGGCCGAACACCTCATTTTGGGCAACGTCCATATCTGGCGTCACGTCAACGAGCATTGTAGGCTGGAAGTAATTGCCCTGTGGGTACTTTGGGTGGGAGTAGGGGGACCCCCCCGTGATCAGCCGGGCGCCCTTGGAGACTGCGTCCTTGACAAGGGACTCGAGTTGTGGGAACCTGTTGTTGGAAATCATGGCCCCCATATCGATGCCCTCTACGTGGTGATCAATATCGGACCCCAGTCTGAATGGATCGTCCTTGAACCGTTTTTCGATGATGCTCACCAGTTTATCGTAATTCTTACTTGAGACGATCACTCTTTCGATACCGATACAGTTCTGCCCTGCGGATTGGAATGACCCACGCAGGATAATCGAGGAAAGTTTCTCCAAGGCGGTTACCGAGTCCAACACGATGAATGCATCCTTCCCGCCTAGTTCCACACACAGCGGGGTGATTGATTCTGCGGCGTGTCTCAAGACGTGTTTGGCCACTGGAGCGCTCCCGATAAACGTGATGTGTTTTAAAGTTGGGTGCGCTGTGAAGTAGTTTGCAGCTTGTCCGTTGGATTCTGTAGGTGGGAGGCAGTAGCACAGTTGAACCAGGTTAGGGTCCTCGTCGCAAGCCCTGAGACAAGTTTGGACCAGTTTGATAAAGAATTCCGAGGACCAGACGACTTGTTCCGAGCACTTCATGACAATGGCGTTACCTGTGATGATGGAGGAGATTATGGGCCCCAGTAGGTTATGGAACGGGTAGTTCCAGGACACAATGGCGCTGATGACCCCCAGTGGTTCGTATCTGACCTCTGCACCTTTGTACATCTTCATGAACAGGTTAGTGGGCCCATTCCTCTTGGACGGTTGTAGGACTTTGCGCCCATGCTTGATCACCCACGCGAGTTTCTCCAAAGTAACGAGGATTTCACCCATGGAGGCGTCCAGCATTGTCTTCCCGGAGTCCCTGCAAGCGACGCGGGCAATCAGGTCCTGATTGTTCAGCACGTACTCCCTCAGGGACACGAGCACGCGGAGTCTTCTCTCGAAGGAACTGTGACGGAATTCGTCGTGCGCTGACTGTGCCTGCCTCATAATCAAGTCTATGTCCTCCCTGGTCTTGGATGGGAACGACCCTAAAAATTGGCCCGTGGCAGGACAGTAGCACTGTATCATGTTTGGGTTCTGTGGGTCGACGACCTCCGTGGAGGACAGTCTCTTGCCCTTCCAGTTTGGCTTCGCCTGGTCGGGCAGGCCTACTTTGAAAGGTACTGGTTTGGGCAACCTGCCGTTCCCACAGAGGTGTCTCCTGAAGTACACTATAGCGATTGGAAGTAGCAGCACGGCCACAGTGACACACATGGCGGTGCCATTGGTCGATTGGGGCATTTCTTTGTTCGCGAAGAAAGGTTGGTTCAACAGCCAACGATTGACGAACTCTTTGACCGTAGCGTTCAATTGGTTCAGCATTTCGCCGTTCAGCACAAATTGCGAAGAATCAGAAGAGTTCTTCATTCTCGGGAACGTGTATGTATATATATATATGAGGAAGTTTAGTGGATACCGTCGTATTTGGAACAGTGTAAATACCGATAAACTTTTACATCAATATATAACTCGTTTACGACAGAGAGGCACCCAAGGGAAAAACGCTGTCCCTGTCTCAAGCCTTCTGCGGGGCGTGCGACTTCTGTGCGTTGACGTGGACCCCGCCCACCGGGTTGGTCGCGGCCTTGACGAGCAGGTCGACCACTGCGCCCTTCTTCTCCGCGACGGTCTTCTCTATCTCTTGCAAGTCCGTCTGGATATCCCTCTCGGCGTCCAGTTCCAGCTGTTTGACGTCGCTCTGGTTGTTTTTCTCGAAGTCGCGCAGTTCTTGGTCCTTCGTCGCCTTGTACGCGCTGATTTCAGCAGCGGCGTCCAGTTTCGCCTGTTTCAACTTGTCCTGTCTGTACTTTCTCGCCTTCGAGACAATATCCTGAGCGTCCTTCTCCGCTCTCAGCAGTGTCGTGATCCCGTTCTGGCTCTGTGCAGGCTAATACAAAAAGGGGAACGGTACGTACTACATGCAGGCCCCAAGGGAGCATCGTACGTGAACAAATATCCCAGTTGTTAGTAAACGATATCAAGTCAGAGAGTGGAACCCCCACGCTGCTCCATCTACATACCATTGTGTAAACTGTGTGTGCAACTATACCAGTGCCGTTGAGTACCTGTGTGAAACGTCTTGCCACAAATGCTCCGGCAACTCCCACTCGAAGTCAAAAGATGTCGTTGCTTCTTCTGTTTTTATATATCGTCGATTATACAATTTCTCGTTACTCCAGGGCTGAGACGTACTGGAACGCGAGGTTGCACAGGGTGTGGTTCGCGCCGCGGGTCTTGTCGCCCCCCGCGGGGGTCTGTAGACAATCCTGCGCGATCTTAGGGTGCGTGACTTGCACCTCCGCGAGCAGCGCGACGATATCGTCCGTGTGTCTGGCGAGGACAGCGCCGCTCAGCTCGATCGCGAGTCCCTTGAACCCGGTCTGCGAGAACAGGTTGCAGCAGCGGACCGTCAGGCGGCCCCCGGACTGCGGACCGCCGGTCCCGACTGTCCTGCTGTGGAAAGTCTGGCCGAGGTCGCCCCGGATGGACTGCCGTTGCGTCCAGATGTTGGACAGCTTGCCGTCCAGCAGCGTGTCCACGGGCCCTGGGAACCACGCCTCGGTGTCTCCGTCCCCGTCCCCGTCCCTGTCACCGTCCCCGTCGCCATGCCTCGAGAGCACAGCGGTGCCGTTCTTGATGAGGACGGTGTCCCTGCGGGAGAAAGTGATGCTGTACAGCAGTTTCGAGACCGACGGGTCCACGGCGTCGATGTTCGTCACTTGCGACCGGTACGTCTTGAAGTCCAGCGACCAGGGGTCCCCCTGCTGCAGCAGGTAGCCGTTCAGCAGCCGGTCTTGGAACTCCGTCAGCGTCGCTGGCGTCGCTTTATCGGCGAATATCACACTGTTCAGCACCGGGTGTGACTGCTACTCATCACACAACAGATTAACGTTAGTAGAAGGAACTGGGCGGCGCGGGCCCTCCAAAAGAGTG
This sequence comes from Huiozyma sinensis, assembly GCA_030705205.1. Lineage (NCBI taxonomy): Eukaryota > Fungi > Ascomycota > Saccharomycetes > Saccharomycetales > Saccharomycetaceae > Huiozyma > Huiozyma sinensis. The sequence continues at coordinate 81,051 of JANIWX010000012.1, forward strand.
CAATTGACCGTGTACATACGCTGTCTGGGACATCTCCTCGCAGAGAACCTGACGGGACAGTGCTGTCCACAGCGCAAAGAGTCCTGCGATGCGGTAATCGACAGCACCGGTTTCCTGTTTTTATATAAGCAGCGTCTCGAGGCCCAGAGGGCGCTGGGTCCGATGGATTGTGGTGCTGTGCTGCGTTGGACGGCCCGTTGTGTTGGTCGTCGCATGGGGGGGGTCCCACGGTGCCGGTTCAAGCAGTCCAGTGGGTACTGCAACGGCTGGTCGCCCGTCCAGTGGGCCACCCGGGAAGTGCACCCCGCACCCAGACACCTGAAGAGAGTGCTGTATTTCTGCTCTCTCGAAGAAGCAGCGAGAAGAGGGACCCTGTTGCGAAGAGCTCGCCAGTTCGCAAGAGAGCAGGTACCCAGGTAGTGCTGCCCCCCCCCAGTTAAGATGGACTCTCTCGATTACGCCATCCTCGGTGTGTTTGGCCTGCTGCTTGCGGTGTTCTACAGCAGAACTCTGCTGTGGTCGATCCTGAGATCGTTCTCCTCGGACGATGCCTTCAAAGTGAGTAACAGTTCCGGGTCCCGGGACGTGCGGGCCGTGATGCAGGAGAACGGGAAGAACTTTCTCGTCGTGTACGGGTCGCAGACGGGCACCGCAGAGGACTACGCGAAGAAATTCGCCAAAGAGCTCGTCGGGAAGTTCCCACAGTTGAACGTCCTCGTTGCAGACCTCGAGGACTACGACTGGGACGAGCAGATTGCGTTGCTCGGGAGGAGCACCCCGCTCGCTTTGTTCATGGCCACGTACGGCGAGGGAGACTTCCCGGACCCAGCGCTCCCCTTCGAACGGTTCTTGCAGGACCAGGACGGCGAGACGCTCAAGGGACTGTACTTCACGCTGTTTGGGCTTGGAAACTCGACTTACGAGTTCTTCAACGCCGCGGCTCGCAACACGCAGAAGATGCTCACCAAGGCGGGGGCCCAACAAGTGGGGAAGTTCGGCATGGCCGATGACGGTGCAGCGACCACAGACGAGGACTACTTGTCCTGGAAGGAACTCATCATGGAGGACCTGAAGGACTTCTTGCAACTAAATGAACAAGACGTCGTGTTCCGCCCAGCGTTCGACTGTCACTGGAGAGATTCTGTCTCCGATGACGTGTACTTGGGGGAACTGTCCGCAAACTACCTGCCCACACATGAATTACCGTATACCGAGGCAAACTCCCTCCAGACGGGACCTTTCTCCCACAACTACCCTTACATTGCTCCAATCACTACCTCTTGCGAGTTGTTCGCCAAGGGGAATGACAGAAACTGTATCCACTCGGAATTCGACATTTCAGGTTCCAACATGAAGTACTCCACGGGGGACCACCTGGGTGTGTTCGCTTCCAATCCAACGGAGAAAGTGGACCAGTTTTTGAGAGTGCTCAGCCTGGACGCAAAGCGGGTCTGTGAACTCCACCCGCTAGACGCAACGACAAAAGTACCCTTCCCATCTCCGACTACGATTGAAACTGCGGTCCGTTACTACCTAGAGATTACCGGGCCCGTCTCAAGACAGTTCTTCTCGATGCTGGTGCAGTATGCTCCAACAGAGACCTCGAAGCAGAAATTGCTGAACCTGTCAAGGGACAAAGACTTGTTCGCCTCGGAGATCACGTCAAAGTACTTCAATATTGCAGACGCACTGTCGTACCTGTCACAAGGTGAACCGTGGACCACGGTCCCCTGGTCCTTCTTGATCGAAAATATCCCCAGGTTGCAACCCCGTTACTACTCGATCTCGTCCTCAGCTCTGTCAGAGAAGCAAACCATCCACATAACGGCCATCGTGGAAAACATGACTATCCCTGACACACAGGAGCATGTGGTAGGTGTGACGACAAACATGTTGCGGAATATCGAATTGTCCATGAACAAACTGCCAACGGACGATATCCCAGTGCACTACGACCTCGATGGCCCACGGTCACTCTACGGAGGGCACAAACTGCCCATATTTGTGCGGAAGTCCCCCTTCAAACTCCCCACGAACTCCGGGACACCGATCATCATGGTCGGTCCCGGCACAGGTGCAGCGCCCTTCCGCGGGTTCATCAGAGAACGGGTCGCGTTGGCGCAGAAAGAGGACTCCAATGTCACTCTGGGGCCCATGTTGTTTTTCTATGGGTCGCGCAATGAGAGCGATTACTTGTACCGCGATGAGTGGACCCAGTACGCGACTGTCCTTGGAGAATCCTTCCAAATGTTCGTCGCTCATTCGAGACTGCCAGGAAAACCTAAAGTGTACGTGCAGGACAAGCTCAAGGAGCAAGAGGCCAGAGTGTTGGATCTGCTGAAGGCCGGTGCGTTCATCTACGTGTGTGGTGACGCGAAGGCCATGGCCAAGGACGTTAGCGCGACTTTCGTCGGTATCTTGTCCAGAGGGATGTCCATCTCGACGGATGAGGCCGCTGAGATGGTCAAGATGTACAAAAATGTCGGGAAGTACCAAGAGGATGTGTGGTGAGAGGTCGTTCCCTTGCTCGATGTACGTATATATTCTTCGTCTCCTCATTAACTTTGCTTAAACTAATCTAAATCGTTGCACATATATACGAGATGGGCGGGCCCATTCAGTTCTTCGAGAGAGCGTTACCAATAACAATGGTGATTTTGCCCTCGTTCGAGTTCCCCGTGATGGTGACTTGAGTCAAATCCGGGACGACGAAATCGGCCCCCGCATCGAACAGAACAGCCTTATCGTAAGTACTGGTTATCCCGATGGTGTACGCCCCGATCGCTTTACCAGCTTTGATCCCCACGGGTGCGTCCTCAAAGACAACACACTGTGGGGACTCACAATGCCATACTGCGGAGAGCTCATCACGGGCCTTTGCGTAACCTTCAGGGTCCGGTTTCCCCCTCGTCACGTCCATGCCCGTCACGAACACGTCCGGTTTGCCCACGTCTTTCAGGATGGTTTTGAACCACCTGAAGGCAAGGTAATGTGTCGCGGATGTGACCACTGCCCACTTCCTCCCCTTCAGCTTCTCCCCCGTTGTAGGGTTCCTATCCAAACTGAGCAGCAAATCCTTTGCGCCGGGGATCAGGCTGACCGTGTCCAGGTAGTTAGCACCCATTTGTTGCTCCAATTGGACGGTCAATTTGTTGTCCGTGTTGTCCAATTGCGGGAAGAACCTCGCGAGTATCTCCCCTGAGCGTGACCCGTGTGAGTGTTTGAACAGCTCCTCCGGATCGACGCCATTGTCTTTGCACAGATCCCTCCACACGCTCTCGGCAGCCACCGTCGTACTCACGATGGTACCGTCCATGTCAAACAGACACAAATCTACAGTCAACGACGACGCCATGGGGTTTCCTGTCATGGTGAAGTTGTTGTGTCAGTCTCGATACACCATCCCCCCGAATAGAACTACAAAATACTATAGATCGTGGAGTGTCCCGCGTTAAATAGAAAGCTACAGACGCCAACGGCTCCATTTTCCTACCCTCCCTCCCCCCCCGGTAACAGACCAGCTCACCTCAGCCACGTCCAAGTACAGAACGGGGAACTGTCCTCCGAGACATGACAGGCTGTCTTTACCATCACCAGCGTTTTTTTTTTTTTTTGCGTCTTTTGTGACACTGTACCGTTATACACTGCTTACAAAACTTCCTGGACAGTGAGATGTACCACTGCCACGTTATGCGGTCGCGTCTCGTGCGTTCTCGGAGCTGAGCACCGCTGCGTAGCGGTCTCTCTGCGCGTAGTCCTGCTTGATGGCCGCGATGATCTGACTGGTCACTTTATCTGTGATCTCGTACGCCTTGTGGCAGCAGTCCATGAGCGTGAGTGCGTCCATGGGCAGCCCTCCTGCTTTGGACACTTGCACGACCTCTCTGTTCTTGTTGAGCGTGACGGTGAGCACCCCCTCCCTGAGCAGTTCCTCCTTGAGCGTTGCGTCCGTCACGACGATCTCTAAGTTATCCTGGCCCTTGAAGTTCGTCTCTGAGTCCTGCGGGTTGAAGAACGAGAACGTGACGCAGATCGGGACGTGCAGGATCCCCAGTGGGACTGGCTCTCTCTCCTCTACTGGGTGCACGACGACACTGTGTCCCTGCACCGTGATATCCGGTTTCTTGAAATGCATCAGTGCAGCCATCACTGCAATGCACGACGCATCGATGAACCCACCGTCGCAGTCCAAGAAGTGCACATCGGCACGGATCGCCCAACACTTGCTCCCAGCGACGATGCACAGACCTTCAACGTCTAAGGCCCCGGACCGTCGCACGGCCTTCTCAATAATCCGCGCAATCAGCACCTCGTCCTCCCCAGTACTGTTCCCGTTCTCGAACTGCCCGCCGGCCATCGGCGTGAACTCCGTCGAGATGAGGAACAGCCCTTCGAAGGGCCTGTCCTCGTAGGGCAGCGTCACCTCGCAAGAGATCCGACAGTGCACTTTCGTCCCACCAAGCGAAACAAGCACGTCACCGTACTCGCTCCCAAGCACAATGCTCACGTCCCGGAACTCGTCAAAGCTCCGCCCATCGAGCCTCTGCTTCGCCCGCAGGGACTCCAGTATGAACTCCCTCTCCGAATTCGAAATCACAATATCCTTCGCCATACCGTGACGTCTTGAAACCCACTGCAACGTCTCCAAACCTCTCACTCACCCATCGCTCATCTCATCGCTCGAGCGATGAACAATTTTCCATCTTCATATTTTTTTTCACTTTCTTCTTTGAGACTCGAGAAGCCGTTGGAGTATTGGAGAAGGGCAGCGGCGGGTCCTTGAGGCACGAAGTTCGCTGTTGTTGGGTTCGTCCTCTGGGTCTGGGTATATTAAATATATATATATTACGTTGTGCCTGATTACGTCAGAGTGTAGATCTTGTAAGGTGCCTGTGAAGTGGGGTCCCCCGAAAGTAATACGATGCAGAGGCTGCGAAGCCGGTAAATGCGGAGGAGCCTGCGTCTCTTAAACGAGCGGCGTTAGGTAAGCGTATATATATATAGAGAGCGTGTGTGTTCGTGTCTAGTAGTCTGTGATTCAACACAAGTGACCACGACGCTGAGATGTTGGATATTTATAGTGTGTTGAAGAAAGTTGCAGTCAGTGCTGTGCTGCTCGTGCTGACCAATTGGCTTTTCTCGCTCAATGTGGTGCTCGACGGTGTGCGGGACTTGAATAAAGTAGCGCTCAGGGAACAAGCGAATGCGGGGCCCGTGAGGAAGGCTAACGAAACAGCTCACTACAGGAACTTCCTCGTGCCATTGGGGTTCCCGCTCACCACGGGGCTCGGACTGTCCCTCAGTTACAAAGTCAGGAACGGGAACTTCGGCGACGTGTGGTGTGCCATCCTAGAGATGGCTAGGGACTCCCGTGTTTCTATCTCCTTCGCTGATGGGACGAGCTACACAATGGAGCAAGTTAACGGGATGGTGAAACAGGTGTTGCAGAATGGGGACATATTCTCTGAAGAGGGCAAAAGTGTAGGGATCAACGTCTCGCCGATGACGTTGCAAGGGTTCGTCATCACGGTCGCGTGTATATTGAAAACTCTGGCGCAGAAAGCACAGGACTGCCCCGCGGTCGCTCACGTACTCGCGTCGATTCCAAGGAAGAGAGTCCAAGGAATCGACGTCTTGGTCATCAGCTCTTGGAAGGAGTACCAATTTTTGCAAGAGAGTAAGTCATGGTACAGGAAGATAGTCGTGTGTGACCTAGACCCTGCCGATGCTGTGGATGCCAACGTCCTCACTTGGAACCAGCTGACCAACGGTTTCGAAAACGACCCAGAGTACAAGTACGAACCGCCATTGGATAACTCAGACGACCTGAAACCGTTCGTCAACTTGACAACGGTCCAGGGGAACACTACCTCATTCAACCAGCTAAACCTCGTCAGCAGCGTGTCAGCATTCATCAAGAGCTTCCCAGCGGATCACGAAATCTCAGCGGGGGACACATTCGCGGCGATCAACGACTCGAACGACCTCGCATTCAACTTACAAATGTGGCCTAAATTACTAGCAGTGCTGTTGCACGGTGGGTCTGCCAACTTAAGGGACAACACTTCAGGCGAATATGACAACCTGCTTACAGAGAACACTTTCCTATTTGCTAAATCCGAGACTGTCAACCGAATCTTTGACAGATCGGTCGACAAGCAGGGGGAGGGCATGTGGAGGAAACTCAAGCTAGCCTGGGCGGTTAATCTGCTCAGCGAAGGCATCTTTTCAAGATCCGCAGAGATCGGCAGACCAACCATACGATGCATCTTCATCGCTAACATTTTACAAAGAGAGGACAGGATCTGCGCATACGATAACTTGCAAATACCAAAATATTCCAGGGGACAGTTGAACCGCACGTTCTCAAGCTTGGAACTGAACAACATAAGGGCATCGTGGGGGGCAAGAGCAGTAGTAGAACTGTACTGCCCTGGACTGGTCCTGGGACCCATCTCTCAACTCAATTACTACGATTACAGAATTCTGCCTCAGGTTGTTGAATCCAAAGTGGCCTGCTTGGGACCCGTATCCACCTCGCTGGAAGGGAAAATGATAATGACTGAAGCAACTCCAGAATTGGATATCGTGAAAAGACAAGGTATGCTGTGCATTAGAGGGTTCACGATCGGGAAACCAGTGGGGAACGAGTCCTTGAGCCAAGCGGCCAACGCAAGCGAAGAGTTGGCTAATGGTGAAGGTTGGATGCCCATGATCGGCGTTTTCGGTCTGTGGGGGCAAGATGGCTGTTTGTACCTGTTCAAATGAATACCACTTTGTATCGAGCTCTATAAAACGTACTCCCTCTCTATACACCATATATACTATTCATCATTTATGGCATTTCAAACTCATTCATATTTCAACTTCCCCTCAACACACTTCCAAAAATTGACGATGTACTCCCTTTGCTCCTCGCCCGTATCGTCGTTACAACCTCTGACTGCTAAATACGACCTGTTGTCCACTCCAATCTCCCACTCTCCTGGGTTCGCACCGACAATACGACCGCCAGTCTCGTTCAAGATGCACCATCCGGCACACACATCCCAACCGTAGCAACCACCATCCCAGTAACAATCCAAGTATCCAATTGCAATGTAGGCAAGTGTCATCGCCGAGGACCCGAGGTTCCGGAATCCGTGGACAAACCCACCATCAGCGGAAAGCAGATTCTCGTACGTTTTCAATTTGATCTTGAAGTTGGGGCCCTCTCGAGCAGAACCTGGCTGCAATGCTACCACGGATTTATTCAGAACAAGAGGCGACATGCCTGCAATATTCGACTTGTAATCAAATGGCTTCCCGTTGACCCTAACACCATTGCCCTTTGAAGCGGAGACCAGCAAATCCAAATGCGGGTTGTAAATCACACCGACTACGGGCTTCTTCCCAATGGTTAACCCTATGGAGGTACAACTGAAGGGGAAATCATGGACAAAATTTGTCGTTCCATCGATGGGATCTACGATAAAAGTTGGACTGTCCGTTACTTTGGTTACACCTTTGATGTAGCTCTCCTCGCCAATAAATTTGAAAGTGGGGTACTTCTCTACCAATGAGTCCCAGATCAATTTCTCGACCTGCTTGTCGATCTCGGTAACGATATCAACAGCTCTAGTTCCCGTCTTAAGTTCATAGTTACTTTGAGTGCCCGATTTTGACTTGATGATGGGCCCAACTTTTTCAGTCGCTAACTGACACAAATATTCCTCAATAGCTCGTAGATTGACGGTCATGTTGGCTCTCCGACAGCGTTTGGAGACCTAGGCCGTAGAGTTGAACAAACCCAGATGATCGAGGCGATCTAAATTTTTGTTATTTAACAATAAGATGAAAAAACTGCATTACTGTAAGCAAAGGCGTATTGTAAGGACGCAGTGGTGTTTTTCAAGTCAATGGATCGCAACTGCCGCATAGCATTATTCAAGGACCTGTGTTTGATATATGATGTTTAGGTTTTTATATACAACCATTTTATAAATACAAACGCTCTTGAAACTGCTCTGAGGACATCAACGGACATACGACTCGTTTAATTCGAGATATGTAACACGGATAAGTTCTTCGGATATGTGTGTCGCCTTCGTGTGCCTCAGCAACACTCAACCACTTCGATGGTCAAGGTCGTTTCTTTCTTACAAATATTATTTATAAGTAAATGAACCAGCAAAAGACTCAAAGAAGTCCATGCTGGGATAGGTATTCTTTTACTGCAATACCGTCTCTTGTGACCCAGCGGTATTTCGCTGTGACCGTGTCGATCGCTTGAGCAATGTTATTATTGTATCCGTTCGTGTCCACTTGAGAGAAGAATTTTTTGATCTCGACAATGGATTCTTCAGATGTGAAACCAGAAGTGCATATGGTGACGACGTGTCCCAAAACTGGAGAGCCCGCAAGTAGTCGTTTGACCAGGCCAGTCCAATTTTCCTTCGCCCATTTCCACAGTGCTTCGATACCTTCTTTATGAGACCTCAGTCCTACCATTGGAGTGTAGATGTCCTGATTCAAGACTGTCCCGTCCAATAAATAAGTTAATGTTCTCTGAATTAGTTGAGGATCGTTGAATTGGCCAAGTGATTTCAAAGCGGCAAGTTTCTCGTCCATATTGGCTGGATTTTGGTAAATGCTAAATAGTCGGTCGTAGTTTTCGGAAGTTCCCGCAGAGGTTGCAACGGTGCTGAACACTGCAGGTTTAATCAGGACAGGTATTGCGGTGTTCTCAGAAGCATACTCCTCGAACATTCGGATGGCTGAAGAAACAGCTTTGGGATCCTTGCTGCAGCACGCTGCAGAGAATAATGTCACCTTTAGTTGTTGCAAGGCGTAATCGTCACTCTTGTCGAAATCCCACCCCAAGGCATTAATTTTATCAGATACTAACCCATTCAAGAAGTTGTTTAAGCCATTCTTCATACTATCGTTTTCAAAGATCCATGCAGTCTGTAAAGCGGAAAAACTGTTGACGATCTGTTGCCAAACGACAAATGAGTCTTCCAAATCTTTCCAGTTTTCTATCAAATTCAGAAAGTTGATTGAGGAGGTGTAGCCTGAAGAGGACAACGTTTTGACGTCTGCAACAAGACCTACTCTATCCTCAACAGAGAGTAGATGGTGCTGTTTGCCCAACGTATCCCATCTTTCGTCCGAATATGACGTTATGAAAAAGCCGGCTTGGTCAGCATTCATTTTGAAGAAGTTGCCCTTTACGTTGGAAATATCAATCTTTTGCGATCTTTTCGCTAATGTTACATCTTTAACGCCATCGACCGTTTTCATGGACAAGAACACTGGGTATAAGACATTATCATCCTCTGGTTTGACGTCGCCCGTGCTTAGGAAACGGTTCTGAGTGACTGTTAGGGTATTGTTGTTTCCCTCTACTGTGACGACTGGGAACCCAACCTGTTCGGTCCAAACGTACATTACACTCTTAACATCCTTCCCAGAAACGGCTGACAAATGGTCCCAAAGAGCTTCCGCCTTTGCATTGGCGTATTTGAACTCTGATAAATAATTAGAAACACCCTTTATGAAAATGTCTTCGCCCAACCATTTGGATATCATTCTCAGTAACGATGAACCCTTGGAGTACGAAATCGCGTCGAAGATCTGGTTAATTTCATCCGCATTTTTCACTGGCACCTCAATTGGGTGAGATGATCTTAGGGAGTCGAGCGACATGGCTCTTTGTAGGTTATCGGTGACGTACTGTTCCCATACTTTCCAATCCGGGTGGAAATTGTTGCAAGAGTACCACGACATCCATGTGGCGAACCCCTCGTTGAGCCACAGACTTTCCCACCAGTCCATAGTCACAAGGTTCCCAAACCACTGGTGTGCAAGTTCATGCTGAACGACCTCAGCGACTCTTTGAATGCGCCCGAGCGAGGAGCTCTCCGCGTCCAGCAGAATGTCAGCCACACGGTATGTAACCAACCCCCAGTTTTCCATGGCCCCCGAGGAGAACTCGGGCACGGCCACCATGTCCATCTTTGGCAGAGGGTACTGGATCTGGAAAGTGTCTTCGAAGAATTTCAAGGTGCTAGCGCCCAATTGAGCGGAAAACTGGCCCAGATGTTCTTGGCCAGGTGTGGAGTAAACCCTGACAGGGACTCTAAACTCTGTATTCTCAACGTACTTCAGTTCTGCCACGATAAAGGCGACCAAGTACGTGGACATTTTAGGAGAAACGTTGAAGTTGGTGATTCTCTTCCCGTTCTCAACTCTTTCATCGTGAACGTCCATGTTGGAAAGGTTCGTCAATTCGGGAGTTGAGATCAAAGTGATCTCGAAAGTGGCCTTCAAATTGGGCTCGTCGAAGCAGGGGAACGCCCTTCTAGCGTCCGTGGCCTCCATCTGCGTTGTTGCTAGATATTTGGTCTCCCCCGTGACAGAGTCTGTATACTTTGCCCTGTAAAACCCTGCCATCTGGTCATTCAGAATACCCCTGAACACAATCTCCAGAACACCTTCCCCACGATTGCTTGCTGCACAGGATGAAATGGTCCCCTTGGGGAACTTGAATTCGACAACCTGGCTCTTCTCGTTCGCCTCTATCGACAACGCAGCGACACCATTGAATTTCACGCTCTCAAACTCAATTTCAAACGCATTCAAAGTGATCGTGTCCACCGCTGCGTCATTGATCCTCAACGAAACTCTAGTGACACCGTCAAAAGTGAACCTCTTAAAATCGGGCTCAAACTGCAACTCGTAGTGCAGCGGAGTGACATTCGTTGGCAACACTTCTCTATTCAACGACATATCTTATCAAGATGCCCTGGGAATGCGGTTTCAGAGTTCCAGAAGAGAGGAAACAGGACCGTAAAGGCAAAGTTCAACGTCATCGTCCAACTCTCGACAAGTTTATTTCAGTTTTGAATTTTTCCGGTTCAAAATCGCAGGTTATTTTTTTCCCTTCGTCTCTTTTGTGACACATTATAACCCACTGACACAAAGTAATGTGTCACTTCCATGACTCTTCCGCTCTCAGCTCTCGGAACCCAGCTTTGGTCGTCGGACCCTTCGAGAGTTGCGTCGTCGTCAGGTGCACCGAACGGAGATAGCAGCAGAGCAGGGTGTGCACCGTATCTCCTAGACCGGGGCGGAGATAGTACCTGCGCATCCGGACACCGCAGCCACAGAATGAAAAAAAATTGACACTGTCAAATGAAAGGAACTGTTCCTGCAGTGAACGATGCCAGCGATGAGATGAGATGGCCTGTATGAGGTCTTGGCTTGTTCCCCCTGTGAATTGACGGTGTGAAGGGAGTGTATAAAGGCACAGAGAGTTTCAAGGTTTCAAATTCGGTGTTGCAATTGATGTGTTCCGTTTCGTTCTCTTTACGAGGGAAACAGAGTGAGAGTGAGGTTTGTTCAAGCATGGAATCGAGCGATTGCAGTGTACAAGCAGAACGTTCCCTTGGGCATGGTAAGGAGACAGTGAGTGATGACAATGCTACCAACTACGAGGTGTGCTTCAGTGGCCCGGATGAGGAGGCAGATCCAGAAGACATTGCGCGGCACCTCTCAATGTACAGGAAATACTACATAGCCGTGCTGATTACCGTGACGTCGATGGTGATTACGATGATATCGTCGTGTTGGACGTTTGTATCCCCGCACATCATTGAGCGGTTCCATGTGTCCCGCGAGGTGAGCGTCCTCGGGATCATGCTCTATGTATTCGGGCTTGCCTTTGGTCCGCTGTTCCTGTCGCCCATTAGCGAGCTGTACGGCCGGCGGGCAACGTTCATCTTTTCCCTGACACTGAGCATAGTGTGGCAATGTCTGACGACGTGGTCGCGGACCATCACTGGTGTGATGTTTGGCAGGTTTCTGAGTGGGTTCTTCGGGTCCAGTTTCCTCAGCGTTGCTGGCGGCGCCATCAGCGATATATTCCACAAGTCGCAGATCACGGTGCCCATGTCCCTCTACACAACTGCCGCGATGATGGGTCCGTCCTTGGGGCCCATCATATCGGGGGCACTGTACACGGTAGACTTCAGGTGGACGTTCGTCACGTTCATTATTGCGTCCGGTGTGTGTCTTGCAGCCATTGTGGTGACCATCCCGGAGACGTACAGACCGCTGCTACTGATCAACAAGGCAAGGAGGATTCGCAAGGAAACTGGTGACAACAGGTATTTTGCCCCCCTCGAGGTGACAAGAAGGGAGACGAGTTTCCTCTCTGCGGCGCTACTCTCTTCAAGAAGACCCTTCATGCTGCTCTTCAGAGACCCGATGATGGCCGTACTGTGTTTCTACACTGGACTCGAGCTGGCAATCATATACCTGTATTTTGTCGCATTCCCCTACATCTACCAAACGCTGTATGGGTTCACCGTGATGCAGTCCGCTTGCATGTACATTGGACTGATGGTCGGCATGATACTCGCGACGCCGACGTCAGTGCTGATCCAGCGGCGATACGAGGCGAAAGTTGCGCAGAACGGCGGAGTCTCCGTCCCTGAGATGCGGTTCGACCCGCTGTTCTACGGGGCGATCCTCTCGCCCGTGGGACTGATGATCTTCGCATGGACACTGTACTCGCACGTCCACTGGATCGGGTCCATGATTGGGAGCGCCCTCTTCGGTGCGGGCGTCCTGTACGTGTTCATCGGGATCTTCAACTACACGGTGGACGCGTACAGGAGGTACGCAGCATCCGGGATGGCGTGCAACTCGTTCGTCCGGTGTGTCATGGCGGGCGTGTTCCCCCTGTTCGGCCTGCAGATGTACGAAGGAATGGGCATCAACTGGGCCTCGTTTCTCATCGCCATGTGCACTTTGGCCATGGTCCCCGTGCCGTTCCTGTTCAAGCGCTACGGCGCGTACCTCAGGTCCAGATCGCCGTACGCGTGGGACGAGTGAGGCAAGATCCCACGGACTCGCGGACTCGGAACCAAATTACGTAAATGGCACAGAAACCGCCGCACAATCCCGGAAGAATTATACGTCATTTCTCGGAAAAACCCTCGAGGCGGGCACCGGAAAAACAATGGAAAAAAAATTTTCAGTCCTTTGAACCTTGTCTCTTATATTTAAAGCTGACAGAGTCCGGTATCGTTGACAGCTTTGTTCTGTCCTTCGTTACGATACCGACTACAACACGCACACATCCAGCAACAATGACGCAGACACAGATTCCCAAATTGCTCTTTTTACACGGGTTCTTGCAGAACAGCAAAGTGTTCTCGGAGAAGTCCTCCGGGATCCGTAAGCTGCTGAAGAAGGCCAACGTGCAGTGCGACTACATGGACGGTCCCGTGATTCTGAAGAAGGAGGACCTGCCCTTCGTGATGGATGAGGACAAATGGGAGGCCACTGTTGCCGCAGATTGCAACCGTGCGTGGTTCTACCACACGGACATCTCGAAGGACCTGGACGTGCAGGCCGGGCTCGACGCGGTCGTCGCGCAGATCAAGGAGCACGGGCCCTACGACGGGATCGTCGGGTTCTCGCAAGGTGCCGCGCTGTCCACTATCGTCACAAACAAGATCACGGAGCTTGTCCCAGACCACCCTGAGTTCAAAGTCAGTCTCGTGATCTCGGGTTACTCCTTCACGGAACCTTCCCCCGCCGCCGCTGGTACGCTGCAGATCACACAGAAGTTCCAGGACGCGTTCACCCCAAGAGGTGACTCGCACACCAAGATGCTGTTCATCTACGGGACCGCCGACCAGGCCGTCCCCTGCGAGAGATCGAAGTACCTGCTCGACATCTACCGCAACGCGCTCGCGGGGGCCGACCAGGTCAAGGCCTTCGAGCACCCAGGTGGGCACATGTGTCCCAACAAGAAGGACATCATCAGGCCAGTCGTCGAGGAGATCACCGCCGCCCTGGAGAACTGAACAAGGAACCCATGAGGAACCAATACATATAAACCCGATACACACGATACATACATAAAAAAAAAATATTGTATTTACGTGGAATAAAAATGGTCGAAAGGCGGTGCTTTTGAACAGAGAGTGTTGTTCTGTTTGATTGCAGTTTGCTTGAGTCCATCGAAGTCTACATCTCGCACGTACCTGTATAAGTAGTGGTGTTTCTGTTTCCCGCACACATTTTCCCCCCCGTGCATGGCGTTACAGATATAGCACTTGCATAAACAGTATTACATCAGAAAGAAACAACCGTTTCTGGCAATGGGAGGTAAGTACAATGAGTTGCCCGTACATGAGGCTGAGGAACTGCTGCGAGGTGGTCTGCCGTTGGGGGATAATGAACCGCCCGAGGTTCTGGACCGCCAGTCTTTGCGGGCTGAGCAAGCGGAGAGGGAATCCGGGATGATGGTTTTCCAGGCGTTACGGAAGTACGGGAAGTTTGTTGGTCCTGGGCTGATGGTCTCTGTGTCATACATGGACCCGGGGAACTACTCGACTGCCGTCGCGGCCGGGTCCGCGCACAAGTACAAGCTGCTATTTTCGATTCTCGTGTCGAACTTCATGGCCGCGTTCTGGCAGTCACTGTGCGCGAAGCTTGGGGCCGTCACTGGACTTGACCTCGCGCAGAATTGCAAGAGGCACTTGCCGCATGGTCTGAACATCACGCTGTACATTCTCGCCGAGGTAGCGATTGTCGCGACAGATCTCGCAGAGGTTGTCGGGACCGCCATCTCTTTGAACATCTTGTTTGGGGTCCCGCTCGCGCTGGGCGTGGTGCTCACCGTGGTGGACGTGCTGATCGTGCTAATGGCGTACAAGCCGAACGGGTCGATGCGGTTGATCCGGCTCTTCGAGATGTTCGTGTCCGTGCTCGTTGTGCTGACGGTGATCTGCTTCGCTGTCGAATTGTGCTACGCGGACTTGGGCCCCGCGAGGGAGATATTCGCGGGGTTCCTGCCGAGCAGAGCCGTGTTTGAAGGTGACGGGCTTTATCTGTCGCTGGCGATCCTGGGTGCGACCGTGATGCCGCACTCGCTGTACCTCGGGTCCGGCGTCGTGCAGCCGCGGCTGCGGGACTACGACATCAAGCGTGGGTACTACACTCCAGACGAGCAAGACGCAGAAAACAACCACGATAACTACCGGCCCTCCTTCGAGGCGATCAACGAGACTCTGCACTACACGGTCGCTGAGTTGCTGATCTCGTTGTTTACTGTCGCTCTATTCGTCAACTGTGCGATCCTGATCGTATCCGGTGCTACTCTGTACGGGACGACGCAGGACTCAGGGGAGGCGGACCTGTTTTCGATTTACAACCTGCTGTGTAGCACGCTATCGAAGAGTGCTGGGATCGTGTTTGTGCTCGCACTTCTTTTCTCGGGACAGAGTGCCGGGATTGTGTGTACGCTGAGTGGGCAGATGGTGAGCGAGGGATTCCTAGACTGGACCGTACCTCCTGCGATCAGGCGGTCCCTAACACGGGCGGTCGCCATCACACCGTGTCTCATTCTCGTGCTTGTCGCGGGGCGCAACGGACTCTCGGGAGCTTTGAACGCCTCGCAAGTCGTTCTCTCGTTGCTGCTGCCCTTCGTGTCCGCTCCTCTCATCTACTTCACGAGCAACAAAGAGGTGATGCGCGTGCAGACGAACCACCACAACAACTGCCAACAACCGCCGCGCCAGCGGCGCTCCACTGCGGGGAAATCCCTTGACGGGGACGACGAGAACTCGTTTCCACTCGAGGACATGACTCTCACAAGCAGTTCCTCTCAGGTACCGCATGCACCACTACAGCAAGAACAAGAAATTGCAGCGCAGGTCTCCGGGGACTCCGCCCTTGCAGAGTACAAGGACATGAGCAACGGCACGGTGACTACGGTCGCCGCAGTGCTTGTGTGGCTGCTCGTCTCCGCCTTGAACATGTACATGCTCGTCAGCTTCGCTCGAGGCCAGGACGTCCATTTTTGATCCAAAAACTAAAGCCCTGGAAGAACAAACACAGCATGAACCCATTCCTAATCATCACCAACCGTAACAGATCCATTGGGCATCCACAACGTGTCCTCATACCGTGGACCAGCTGCCATTACGACCGGTCCACTGCCCATCGACCTCCCGCCAGCCAATCACATCGGAGTTCTCGGGTCACAGCCAAATTCGAAAATTCGATATAAATTAAAAGCAGACGAAGACGAAGACGAGGGGACTCCCTCCCTCGAGGCGATGGGACCGTGCTGCTGTTGGTGAAAGTGCGTTACCGAGTTGTGTTGTGCTATGTTGTCCAGAGTGGTATTTAGACGTGGTTTGGTAGGTGCCCGCGGGATTGGCGGTGCGCGGAGGTCCCTTGTGTCGGTGACGCAGACACGGTTGCAGACGCAAACGCGGTTGCAGTCGCGGCTGCAGCCCCTACGCAGCGTGCAGATCCGGAAGTACTCCGAGCACGCGGACGAGGAGACGTTTGAGGAGTTTACTGCGCGGTTTGAGAAGGAGTTCGACGAGGCGTACGACCTGTTCGAGGTGCAGCGGGTGCTGAACAACTGTTTCTCGTACGATTTGGTGCCCGCGCCTGCTGTCCTGGAGAAGGCGCTGCGGGCGGCGCGCAGGGTCAACGACCTGCCCACCGCGGTGCGTGTCTTCGAGGCGCTCAAGTACAAAGTCGAGAACGAAGATCAGTACAAGGCGTACCTCGAGGAGCTCAAGGACGTCAGGTCCGAACTGGGGGTCCCACTGAAGGAGGAGCTTTTCGACCCAGAAACGACGGTGCAGAACCCCTCGAATTGAAGCAACCGCGCATCTATATCTCTTTCTCTCTTTCTCTCTCTATTGTCTAGTTAGTATGTATAACTACACCTATATTCTAAGACTCGAGAAACACATACAGTTTGGAGGTGACCGTTGGTGTCAATCATTCGTCGTCGTCGTCATCGTCATCATCGCTGTCTATGAGCGCTCTACCGGTTCTCTTCGGGCTATCACCATGCGTGTCACCATCCGCTTCCACCTCCTCTTCGTCCTCATCCGAGTCCAGCACTCTACGCTGCACACGCGCTGCTCCAGCAGCAGCAGCACCCTCAGAACCCACAGCGACACCAGCGCCGCGCCCACCGTCCGAATCGCTCTCGTAGTCGCTACTGGACCCCTCGGACCCGTCGCCCTCGGACTCGCTCGCCCGGCCCTGGTTCACCTCCTCGACCGCGTCAAACCAGTCGCTATACACGTCCACGGGCTGCGACAGCGTGTTGATCCGCGTCTGGAAGGACTGTCCGCAGATCTTGCACGACAGCGTCCCAATACTGTTCTTCTTGTCCAAGGTGCACGAAACGGACCGTTCGTGGTTACAAAAGAGACAATTGAACTTCGTGTCCAGCCGCTGGACGACCCGCTTCACGGGGCCTCTGCTCGATTTCTTCCGCTTACCCATACTGTCGCTCGCACTGGGCCAATGCGACTCTCCGAAGGTCCCGTAACAACAACAGCTGTCCCAAGGTCCCAGTCGTCGTCGTCTTCGGTATCTTCTTCGAACTGTTCAAAAAGTAGTCACTTTCGACGGATTGAAAATTTTTCCTAAAAATTTGCGATGAGATGCGATGAGCAGTTCGTTCTTGAAGAGCGTTTGGGTTTGATGTTGGACGGTTGTTGGTTGGTTCTCAGGGCAGCAGAGTCAATGGCTAACACACGGAAGACGGCGGGAAAGACGCAGGTGCAGGGGAAGAAACCCGCGAAGCAGGAGGCGGTGAAGAGGCAGGAGGAGACGACGGTGCCCCAGGAGAGGGTGACGCGGGCAGTGGAGCAGTTGCGGGAGTACGTTGTCCGTGAGGGGTCCCAAAGTGAGGATGGTGGGAACGATTTGCTTGGGGGGGACGCCGAGGATCTGGCGTCTGCAGTGAGTCTGGTCGTCGTGAACAAGGACTCGTTCACAGGCGCTGCTAAGAACTTCAAGTTGCGGTTGCTGCCAGTGGAGCACTCGCTGTACAGACCCTGGAGGGACCACAGTGCCACCGCAGTGAAGGATTTTAAGACTCTGTTGGTGCTGAAGGACGCGGACGCGGGGAAAGTCACTGCGGAGGGTCTTTCTGAGGCGCTTGAAAGCAAGCAGATTGTCGTTGACGAGGTCATCACGGGGAGAGATCTCAAGACCACTTACAAGGCGTATGAGTCCCGCAGGGCGTTCCTCGCGCAGTTTGGGCTTGTCATGGCGGATGAGAACATGGTCACCACTCTGCCAAAGCTCATGGGGAAGAAACCTTTTGAGAAAGTGGAGACCACTCCGGTCCCAATAAAAGTGTACTCCTCCAAGAACGTTTTCTCCGAGGTCACTTTGAAGAACTCGATCGAGAAATTGTTCCTCCACCAGCTCCCAGCTAAGATGCCAAGGGGTAACACTTTGAACGTCCACTTGGGGAAACTCGAATGGTTCTCGACAGAAGAGCTCGTGCAGAACATCGAAAGCATACTCGCCAACCTCCTACCTAAGTTTAAAATCAGGGCTGTGTTCATTAAGAGCAACCAGTCCCCAGTCTTGCCGCTGTACTACAACGAGAGCATACTTGAGGAATTGGCCGCAAGTGCGGAACAAGCCGAGGACGCCGCGGCGCCGGGCGAACTACCCATTGCAGAGATTGACGGGGTCCAAGTGCGCCTGTCAAACTTCGACAAGGCTTTGCTCGAGATTGCCAATCCAAACGAACTAAGCACCATCTTCGCCAAGAACTTGAAGAATGCAAAGAGAGACGCTCCAGTGGAGGAGGACGCAAAGAGGGTCGTCAAGAAGGCCAAGAAGTAGCGGAACTTTGTTCCCTGACCCATCCAATGCATTTATTGAATCACCCAATCATAGCACATACCTGTATACTACTCAATTCTGAAAGAGAAAGAAGGCACACGGCCGTCACCTTTTAGCACTAAACCTATGCAGTCGCCTGCACGATATAGAAACACCAATTGATACACCAATGTATATATATATATATATATGTATGTCAATATAGGAAGCGTCTTAGACGAGAGGAACAATCGTACTAGTTGCCCCCCTCTGCGTTGCGGACTTTCGCCGCGTGCATGATATGCCTCCAGTCGCCGTGGAAGACGGCGTACCCCTGGCACGCGCTCATCATCATGAGCGCACATATTATGCCGAGCCATAGCCCAGCGATGCCGAACCCTCGGTGGAAAGTGAGGAAGTATGCCATGGGGACCCCGACGCAGTAGAACGCGAACAGGTTGATGTACCCTCCTATCTTCTGCCTGCCTTGCCCGCGGAGACACCCTGCGGTGGATGCGTTAAAGGCGTCAAACAGCTGCATGAAGGAGAGCAAAGGTAGCGTCGAGACGACGAGCTGAACGACGTCCTGCTCGCTGGAGAACATCGCCGCTAGGCCGTGTCTGAAGTAGTAGATGATGAAGATGTTGAACGAGGAGCACGCGAAGGAAAGAAGAAGCGAGATCTTGCAACTGACGACGCAGCTCTTGTACAGCGAGGCGCCGACAAGGTTGGCAACCCTCGTGCTCGTGGACACGGAGATCGAGAAGGGCACTTGGTACGCGAATGACGCGATCGTCGCGACGATAGACTGTGCGCCTAGCGCGGCCGTGGAGATGTGCGAGGCGAAGATTGTCAGGATCTCGAAACCGAGGAACTCTGCCTCGACCATGATGATCCCCGGTAGTGCGAGGCTGAGCATCTTCTCCCAGTTCTTGAACACCTGGTGGCGCTTGATGAACCCGGTCCAGCACTTCAGCGGAGTTTCCGCATGCTTAGTGAAGACGGTGTACACGAGGAGACCGATGGCCATGAGCCAGTAGTTGATCGCCACAGAGAGCGGTGCCCCCAAGTACCCGATCCCAAGAAATTTATTCCAAACGAACAGGTAGTTCATCAGCGCATTAAGTGGGGCACATACGAACAGGACGATTGTTGAGGCGTGGAAGATCCCCTGGCATTGCAGAAAACGTTTCCCACATTCAAACAGGATGAACCCTGGCACGCCGAACGCGGTCACTTTGAGGTACTGCGCGGCCAAGTGGCACAGCTCCCTCTCTGGGATCATGAGCGCCAAGATGGACTCAGACCAGAACCACCAGACGTACAATACGGGGATGAACGCGATGATCGTGATTGCGGCGCACCGTTGCACGAGCAACCCGACCAGGTGGTAGTTTTTGGCACCGTACGCCTGCGAGCACAGCGTGTCGAGACACGTGCAGAGTCCCTGGATCGCGGCGAGCCCCGTAATGTTGGCCGTCATGGACCCGAGTGTAACACCGCCCAGCTCTTTCGTCCCCAGGTGCGACACGGAGAAGATCGACGCAAGCGAGAGCGAGTTCTGTAGCACGAACGTGAAGATCAGCGGCAGCGCGTTGAACGAGATCACTTGCGTCTCTCGCTTGTACGACGTGCTGATCTCTTTACCTTGCTCGAGGGCCTCCTCCCACACGTTCACCACGAGGTCGTCTTCGTCGTTCCCACCTTCGAGCCCCTCCACATTACTGTAGAACTCGTCCATGAGCAATTGACTCTTGGACAGCCGGTGGCTCTTCTTCAACAGCTTGTTGTCAATCAGCAAGTCCCTCTCCTCATCGAGCAGAATCTTGTTGTAAGAGGAACTTCTCCTTCTCCTGGACTGCGGACGGCCACTGGGAATCGCACCATACCCTTGCAAAGACTGCGGCGGCGCACTCGCCCCACGTACACCACCAGATACTCTCCGGGTCTGCAACGAGACTGGTCTAATCAACTCATTATTTTCCCCCATCAGCGACTGGTACCTCGGCTCTTCTTCCTGCGGTTCCTCCTCCTCTTGCACAGCTGTCTCATCGAGAACACCGGCCTCAAGGTCCTCCTGCACCCCCTCCTCCGCCTCCAATTCATTGAACACACGCTCACTCTCCTCCCCGGGAATAAAGTCCGCCGGAGTGAACAGCCCACCTTTCCCGACGCTGCTGGAGTATATAACGGACGACCGCCTCGCGGACGTCGTGTGTGAAAACTGTTTCGGCATCTCCCTTCGCAATCCCCGTGACAGCAGCAGCTCCTAACAAGCAAGTACCAACCACTAAGTGTTTTGGTTGTTGGTTAGTCGTCAGTGCAACTCATTGTTCAAAGTGAAAAATTTTATACGTCACAAAATTTCAAACTTCATGGGAAGGTCATCGCGACGACTAAGACAGCGACAAGTATCGATGAAACGGAGTGCATTCGGGCCATTGGAGGGCGAGAAGGAGAACGCGGTGGCCCTGGTCGGTGGGCGGTCCCTGGCGCGGGTTGTGGCGCTTCGAGCGGCGGCACCGCGGGAGTTGAGTGCGATGAGGGAGCAGTTTGAGTCGCGGTTGGCATTGTTGGACTCCGAGGGGGACCCGCTGGCGGTGTTCCTGGAGTACATTGCGTGGATCAACGATGCAGTGGTGCAGGGCGGGACGTCGCGGGCGAGCGGGCTGCTCGAGGTCACGGAACGGTGTCTCATGCACTGTCAGGATGAGGAGAGGTACCGGAACGACGAACGGTACGTGCGTCTCTGGCTGGACTATGCGCGGACTTTCTGCGGAGACGATGCGGACCGCAGGGATGTGTACGTATTTATGTTCCGGAACGGGATTGGTTCCCAGGTAGCGGCGTACTACGACCAGTTTTCGAAATGGTTGTACGCGATGGGTAAAACCGAGGAGTCCCTCCAGTTAATGCGGACGGCACAGGCAAGGCGTGTGCAGCCGGAGAATCTCATAGCAAGGCGGTTGGAACAGCTCGCGGAGAATACCTCATTTGATGTCGACGACGGCACGGCAATGGCACAGTACTTCAGCGAGAGCAATCCGCCGACGATTCTGAGCAGACGGCTAGACCTGCTGCAGCAAGAACACAGGGAACGGCAATCACAAAACCATTCGGGCAGCATCAGGACTAGCAGTAGCGGTATATTCCGGGACGACGACGACGATGACGACAATGACGACAATGACGAGACAACCCCCCACAAAGGTTGGTCCTTCTTGAGGTCCAAGCGGCAGCGAGACAAAGAGAACAGAGCTTTGCCACAGGGAGTCATTGGACGGGGCAAGAACCTGGGAACGCTGGAGACCCTGGACAACACGATGTTCACCGCTGGCAAGTCCAAAATGGCCATATTCCATGATTCTTTGGGGAGGAGCGACCCTGTGTACACGACCCTACCTAGCTGCGACAACAAGAGCGAGAAGATAGACTGCAACTTCGAACTGGTGTACGACCACGACGAGGAGTACTCCCTCGAAATGATCCTGGCGGTCTCTAGAGGGTTGCTCCGTGGGGACTGTCATAAAAGAAGAAGGTTGGAGCCAGCGGCCCGGCCTGTGCGTATGCATACATAGTAAATGTAGAGTAAACTAAGGTAAGGAGAGTGTGCAGTAGAGCGACTCACTCAGATTCGTAGCAGTAGATGATTTTTGGTGGGGGAGGGAGGGTCCTGTTCAGGTTGATAACGTCGCTCCGATGTATTCTGAAACAGTCGCCATTGCTGCAGCCAGCGGGTCACCCCCCGCTGTCCCAGCGTTCGCCAGGAAACCCGGGATCTGGTCTTCCGCCAAGAACCGCGTCTTTGGCAGTCTTGGCAGTGCGAACATCAGGGACTCGCTGTCCTGTCTCGAAGTGACGAATTTGCCGGGACGTCCGTACTTCCTTGCAATGTCGAACATAGGGATGATGAACCGTGTCATGGCTCCCAAGTGGGAGAGCCCGTTGTGCGCGATAGGCCGTACCAGCAGCCCCGTCTGTCTCGTCTCGTGCTGCGTCGCGGACTTGAGCTTCACGGAGCTCGTCGAAACCCTCCTCCGTGGTGAAAACATCTTCCTTTTCCCCGTCGTGTCCCCGGTGTTGCTGTACTCGTTGGAGTAGCGGACGTCGCCCAGGATCCTGATCGTGTTCAGGTTCTGCAAGAACGACACTGGGTCCAAGTCCGCGTCCGCACTGTTGTAGAAGAAGATGTCCTGGATGTAGTCACAGTCCGGGATATAGCACACGAGGTTCGACGCCGCGGAGGGGTCCGCACTCTTGTTCTGCGTGTATATCTTGATCTGGCACTTTCCTTTGGGGTCCTTGCCCGACCGCGCGTTTCTGTTGATATGGCACCACGCCTTGACCCACCCGGTTCCCTCCAGGTACACCTCGCACCAGTCCTTGAAGTTATGCGGCGAGTTCAGGATGATCTTGATGTCCGGCAGATGCTTCCCCATGTTCGCAATGACCGTACCTGTCAGCGACTTGTACAGTGAGATCCGTTCAAACACCGACAGTGACAGTAACTTTACGAGGTTGGCGAGTTCCCCGTCGGACGCACAGGAGAGTGTGACACGAGGGTTCGTGAAGCAGACACGCAAGTCCTCCACCGTATAGTTCGCGCCCGCGTTGCCCCCCGCGACAAGTGGCACCGTGTACTCCCTGCTAGTGTCCCTTGGAACGATCCTCACTGTGCCCCCGACGAAACTCAGCGATGCGAGTTCCGCAGTGGACCCGTCCATGAACGTTGCGGACCATTGAGACGTTGAGGGACCGTCCATCCATGAGTAGTACTCTCTGCGGGCCTGCGCCTTGAACAACGTCAGCAGCGGCTTAATGTTCTCGTATATTTCCGGTGGTAGGTCGTAGAACAGCCCTGTTGTCGACGGCCGGGCGGTGTTGCCGTAACCACTAATGTTGCTGCTGCCATCCGGCGACAGCGGCGCTGGCATGGACGTCGGCGTACCGGGCACCTGCAGCGAGCTAGAGTCACTGCCACTCGATAGGAGCGACGCAGGACCCGCGACCGTCGCTGACGGCCTCCTCTTGATCACAACCGGGTTTCTCAGCCCGTCAGGTAAAAACTTCATCGTGTGTGTGTGTGTGTGTGTGCGTGCGTGGGTCTACCGAACGGAATTGATAACGACAAGGGGAACAGTCTGGTAAAACCCGTTGATCACTCGTCAAGATATACTCCCGCACCTGCAATGCAAAGGTGGGCTGTGCGGTTTATAAAGAGACAACCACTCCCCGACTTTGAAACCCAAAAAACGTCATACTTTGCGGTCAATTCGTTCCACGCACGTCCCTCGAGCAACGTCTCCTATTACAAGACGACGTCTCCTCCGCTTCTGCTCCCCTCCTCGTACCGGCGACGCCCTGCGTCCGCTATTGTCTCCTATAAGCGACTGCGTTTCTTAAAGCGGTGAAAGAACAACACACAGTGCGCGATGAGCGAAATACGGCCCTCGAGGACGGTACCGCGGTACCGTGGTACCGTTCAGTAGTCCGGTTCGTCTTGGCCGAACGCTGGGACGTCGTGCTGTTGAGGGGTCTGTCTCTGGTGTTGTTGCTGTTGTAGTGCGTTGTCCTTGAACAACTGTAGGTCGCGTTCCGTGACTGCGTTGACGATGAACTTCTTGAGCGAGGTGTAGTGTTTGCTGCCGTAGTTCTCCTCGATGCTGAACAGGACGCTTCTGACGAGCGGTTTCGCCTGGATGAACCAGCCGGGCAGCGGGAAGTGCTGTTCCGTGTCTGCGCTGGCGAGGTCGTACTCATAAGTGCCGACTCTCGTGTACGTGCTGTCTCGCCGGTGTGGCTCCCCCGCGCTGTGGTCGTGTGCAGTGGCAGCGAACGCACGCGTGTCCCTCTTGTCCGCTAACTTGACATACACTGCGACGCGTTTCGGCGCAGAGTGCATTACGTGTAGGTTGTTGGTGAGTCTGCCGTGCACGTACGAGAGTCTCGTGAGGTGCAGCGGTCTGTTGAATCTGATGGCGAGGGAGCAGAGTGCACCTGCGCCCGTGTCGTGCTGGCACTGCCAGTAAGTGGAGGACGCACCGCATTTGTCGTCCGCGAGCAGTTCTGTCGCCGGGAGCGCGTTCCCAGCGCGGTACGGCTGCGAGGTGAGGCTCTTGATCAGACGCGTGCCCTGCGCGTACGTGGCGAAGTCGAGGTCGTCCCTGTCGCATTGGTTTGCGTGCTTCTGCTGCTTGGCGTCGTAGATCTCGTTGATGAGCCGTTTCAGGAGGATCGTGGAGCACTGCTGCCCGCCCCCCGCCGTGGGGGGTCCACCCTCAGGCGTGAGCAATTGCCTTTGCAGGTGGTTCTTGAGCTCCTGGAGGATCTCAAGCTTGTTCTCCTGGAGGGTCCTGTTCAATTCAGCGATGAAGTACCCCTTGTCGACGTACTGGAACTCGTTAGTGAGGACCTCCTTGATGTAGTCGTTCAGGTCGTAGTCTAGTGGTGGGGCCGTGACCGTCTCCGTGTACTGGAGGATATCCTTGAGCATCCCCGCCAAGTACTTGTGCAGTTCAGGGATGACAAGCACGCTGGACTCGTTGTTGACCATGACTGGGATCTCCCCGGGAAGGTCCTCTTGCAACTTTGCGACGAGTCTCGTCTGCAGAGTAGTGATGTTCTCTAGGGACAGTGCTGGTTGTGGCTGTGGGGTGTTGCGCAATTGGTTGATGCGAGCGTGCAGGGAGTCCAGTTCGTGCTGGAAGTTGAGGATGTTCCCCGGCAGCAGCTTCTTGATGTTCTTCTCGAATTGCTGCACGACCACTTTAAGCTTGTCGTCGAATTCTGAGCCGCGGCGTTCGTCGCTGCGCCGCAACTCATTGTACAAGTGGTTGATCTGCTTCTGGATGTTAAGGAGTGACCCTGGCGGTGTAGTAGTGGTAACGCTGCCGTCCCTGTTCCCAGCGACAGCGGCAAACACGACTGCAACACCGATCAGCACGAACAACCCAAGCAAAAACCTCCGCAAACTACTCCCAAGCCCACCACCATCAAACCCACGGGGCACCTCCTCAAAACTCAGCGCAGACTCAGAGGTGTCACTGGGGACCTGCGACGTGTCCTGTATGAAACTCCGGTCACCCAGATCCTCACTCTCATCTGAAAGTTCGTCATCCAAGTACGACCCATGTTCATCCGCATAGGACCCACACTCATCTACATACTCACGATCCTCCTCATCCTCATCATCTTCATCGTCAACGGTCCCGTCGCTCCCATGTGCATCCAGCGACATCCTAAACCTCTCGTACGTGTCATCGTCGTCCTCGCGCGGGGACCACCGCCCATTGACCCGGTCAATGAGCAAATCCCGGTACTTCTCCCGCACAGGCCCGCCACTGTCCATACCTCCGCCAATGCCCATCTCTCCAATGCCTTGGTGCTCTGCGTTCAATGCGTTTCACTGCATCCATCCATCTGTCCTCATCGCTTGCGGTTCTCGAGAAACGCGTTTATTTTAACGCGTTGACGCGTTGCAACTTGCGATGAGGACCCATTGATACAACCGCTGCTGCTGGCCGTCCAGGGCCGTTGGTGAGCATGCCGTGGGGTGGGAGTGGCTTGCTGTTGTGGTGGGACGGGTGTTGTGTGCTGTCCCGTGGGTCCCGTCCCCTTCGGAGGACACACTCGAGTGAAAACCTGCAGAGACGAGATAGAGACACCGGTGGAAGACCCCCAAGAGCCTCCTTCAAACAACACATGGGGAGGGCCGACCCGTACCTACCTTCAACATGGTCAGCGGTGACCCTCGCCAGGGTGCGACGGGTCCCGGCACGTCTGGGGACCCGTCGCAAGCGTCCCGTCACCCGGCCAGCTGTTCGTCTTCGAGGACCCGTTGCACCAGCCCCTCCGAGTCTTCACAACGACGACGAAGGTGAAGGGGATGGGGCGTTGGTCGTGCGCTGTGGTTGGTACCGTCAGTTACAGGACTCTGCAAGACGATGAGCGATCCCGCGGTGCCGTTCCAGGCGGTCGCGCAGTTCGCATACGAGTCAGAGTTCGAGGACGACCTGAACTTTAAGGCAGGGCAGCAGATCACCGTCACGGCAATCGAGGATGACGAGTGGTACGCTGGGGAGTACGAGGCGGACGGTGGCGCTGTTGCCAGGGGGATCTTCCCGAAGAGTTTTGTCACGGTTGTGACGAAGCAAGTGGAGGCGCCAGCGGTGCCCGCAGCGCCCGCAGCGCCAGCTGCGCCAGCTGCAGAACCGCAGTCTGACACCCCTAAGACAACTGCTCCACCCAAGACCACTGCTCTACCCAAGACCGCTGCATTTCCGGCTCCAGAGGCGGTAGGCGGGCCGACACAAGGCGCAGACGTCGACGTCAACGAGTATGCAAGGGAGAAGAAGGATCTCCCCAAGATGAGTCTCAAGGAGCGGATCGCGCAACTGCAGGAGCAAGAACGGTTGCTCAAGGAGCAAGCTGAGCAGCGTGCTGCAGAACAGCACCCAGTGGCACACGCTGGACAGGTTGCCTCTGCTCAGAGTACCGTAGAACGCAGATTGTCCGCGTCGATGTCGCTTCGCAGCGGCGGGGAACCTGCTGAGTCCAGTGTACAGGCCTCTGAACCCGTAGTGCACGCTGAAACGGGTCCTGGGGATGCCGAAGAAAGCAGTAGCAGTAGTGATGCGGAGACAGGCGGCGATGATGGAGAGGGTGCTGCTTCGGCTCCGGCTTCTGCTGCGCCTGCCCCTGCCTCTGTTCCCGCGCCCGCTCCTGCGGACGGCGATACCGAAGAAGATTCAGAAGAGGCGAGACGCTCAGCACTGAGGGAGAGAATGGCTAAATTGTCTGGAGCAGGCAGGTTTGGTGGACCCGTTGGGTTCAATCCGTTTGGTGGACCCGCAAGCACTGCACACGCAGCAGGCACTAAAGAGGCGCACGCGCCAGCAGAGAAAGACGCAGAACACGAACAAGAGAGTGAATTGGTCAGGGACTTGCCCCAGGCCATCCCGATAATGCCCTTTGCGGACCCAGCGGCTTTGCCCTTCTTAAAGAAGAGAACAACACTCGAATCCGCCGAAACTCATGAATCACACGAACATCAGGATGAAGCAGTGGAACCTGACGCAGACAAAGTGAAAACAGAGGCTCCTGTAGCAGATACCGCGGCCCCACTACCAGTCCTCGAAGACAACACACCAAGTTCCGACTCGGAGGATGACGCAAACGATAAAACGCTGCCACAACCACCTCTGTCGAAACCACCGTTCGGGTCGCACGCACACGAGCATGCTGCTGCACCTCCGCCTCCACCACCACCACATCACGCACCAACTTCCGCTGTCCCACCAATCCCAGCGCAGCATCACCACGAAGAACCACCGACTCTGTCCCATGGTCTGCCACCACCACCACCTCCTCCACCGGTCCCACCAGTGGAACTCCCAGACGAACTGGCTGAAAATGCAGTACCCCACAGGTCGGCCCCCTCGCCACCACCACCTCCTCCTCCTCCACCTGCTGTAGCTGCAGCAACTCCGCCGATCGCGTCGCATCCACCACCTCCACCACCACCTCCACCACATGCGCCAGAGCAAAGTGCAGAAACTGACTTGGCAAGTGGACTTCCACCTGCGCCGCCCGTGCCACCTGTTCCTGCCTCCGCGCCGATGCCCCCCATCCCCGGTCCTCGCCCTGCTATACCAGGCACAGACATCCCGGGACCCTTCAATGATTTGCCCACAGAGACTGGTGCCCCCGTTCCACCAGTGGTGCCAATGCCAAACACGGCGACCCCCATCAGAAGAAACTCGACACAGAGGGACCTCACCGCAGTGTTGAACAACTTGGTCGTCCAATTGACCGAAGAGGATCCGTGGTGGGCCGGGAAGACACCCGCGGCCCCTGAGCAAGTCCGGGCGACCAAACTCAAGTACGTTCTCGAAGTGGAGGACCACCGCATCACAAGACGCGACGCTGAAACTTGGATCTTCAGGACTGTCTACTTACTGTTCGAAAACTTCACCGTGCTGAGCTTGGCACTGGTTTACAAGGAGAATTCCCCGTTGGACACGGCAAAACTGGTCGACCAGAAACTGACTCCCTTCCACTCAACACAGCCGCTGAAGGCATTCTACAACAAGGACATCATCAACCAGTGCCAGGTCGTCGTCAACAGGAACGTCGGCCACGGGTTTGTCTCGGACGTGGTCCACGGGCTGGGTAAGGACGTCGTGCTGCCCATCGGCCACCGCACGTTTGGCGTCCCGATCTTCAGCATTAAGTTTGGCGAACCAACGGACAATAACGCACTGGCACAGGTGCAACCGGGCGACGTTTTCGTCGTGCGCAAAGGCAGGTTCGAAAGACACGGTAAAATTGTCGCCCTCGGGGACACGGAACCGTACGTCGCCATCATCACAGACTTCGATCCTAGCAAGAAGAAGCTTAAGGTGGTAGAGGAACGCGATGGCATAGCGACTACCTCGAGCTACAAACTGGGACACTTGCAAGCGGGCAGATTGAAGATCTTCAGAGTGGTTCCAAGAAGTTACATTGGCTGGTGATTAACCTAGACATGGGAGCCCGCGCGCTCTCTTTACTTCTGCTCTTTATGACTTATGAGGCTGTAAGTGGCTGTGAATCATCTCAATATACACATACATATAAAGCTATGTTCGAAACTCTTTTCGGCTACCGTTACATTACATATACAGGTATACACAGATATATGTATATATTTGCTACCTTCAACAAAAGAGCCCCACTTCATCGCGAGGATATCGCTCGGTAAGGGACGAACTGCTCGATGAAGCTCCGATTGCAGTTCATTGACAGCATTAAGCACCTGGCGGGTACCCCTCTGCCCGTTACTGCAAGCAGCTCACCATCATGCCCGCCGGGCCAACTGCCGAAGGGACTACACGGGATAGTTCTGCGAGTGGCCAACCAATGGAATCTGCACTCACGAGAGTCCCTGGTCTACCAAGGAAAGTACATGTACATGCGGTTCTTCCCGACTTGGCATTTCCTGTCACTGTTCCGAAAGACCCGCCCCGCTGTCTCGGTCAAATTCAATAAAGAGATGACCTTCCTCAACGAGTGCGGCACGTACCTGCAAACAGAATATGCCAAACGGAAGAGTGTAGTCCCTGCAGACTATGCAGTATGGAGGAGGAAGATAACTGTGTACGTCAAGAGTGAGTTTATTAGACAATGGCGGTCTTTGAACACAAACACCGGTAGCTGTGACGCCGGCAGAGGGACGCCTGTGGGTGTCGCCAAGGACGGCTACTACATCGTGCATTTGTCAAAGATGCCAAGTAATGATGAACTGCCCGAACTTCAAAGGGAGATCAACTCCGCCGTGGCAAGAACAGCCGAGCTGTCATGGGACCGCATCTTGAAAACAAAAGCAAGCAACAACAGATCAGGGCGTGACGACAACGCCAATTGGGTAGACTCCATAAACGGCAGGTTTAATGTTAGGGCCTTCAATAAACTTTTGAGGGACAACGACGCACCTTATAAAGTGGTCAAAGAGAAGTAGCTGAAAGAAAGAACGAAGAAAAGAGGAACCAATTAGTGTCTGTTTATATATATCTTACAAACGATACGCTATAAACCAAACTGACGACTGTCTCGAAGCGACGACGATCCTACTAACCCAGAAAGGGTTTCAAAACTAATGATACTAGTGCGCATTTATGATGTTTTATGGAGGTGGAGAGGGGAGGGGTCCACGACTTTTTATTTCCCCTTCCCACCGACCCCAAGTTCCTCCTGTTCTGCTGCCAAAAGCTCCGCACGCTCCCGTCTGGCTCTCAGTTTATCCTCCTTTCTCTGCTCTTCGAGAAGTTTCTTTGGGTTGATCTTTCTTACACCTTCTTCCCACTTCTTGCTCTCCTCAACTTCCTTTTCAGCACGCTCAGCCTGTCTCTTCTCATACTCCTGCTTCCGCTTCCTGGCACGACCCTGTGCCACTTTATGAGCTGTCTCTGAATATCTCTTACCGGATACCATTATTATAATTTGCTGTTGTGTTGTTGTTATGTGATGATGACTTGTCAGGGAGGGAGACACCTTCAGACTACAGATCCATCCTCCCACCAAGGCATCTCAATAATCACCACCTGCTTATATAATTTATCGCCATAAGATTGTCAGCACCAAATGGGGTGTCGATTGTGTGCTACTTTCGAACGAGTGCCATTTTTCCGGTTTCTGGCACCCTGTTTTGGCACCCAAGACTTACAACCCTACGGACACCCAGGCTTTCTGAGACCAAGAAAGAGTGGGAGAACCCCGTCGATGTGGAGGGTGTCGGGCCCCACAATGCAAAATTAGATCAAAACTCGCACTGCAACTGGCACGGCAATTCGCATCTCGTTGTGTCGCTGCTCTTTTGTGACGCAGTGAAGGAAGAAACGCGAATATAATTTTTTTTTTTGATGCGATCTCTTCATACATACAGTTCTCTCTTGAGTCTGTCACCTTTGGGATCGAGCAGGAAGGTGCAATTGACGTTCCCAGACAATCATTTTCCAGTAGGTTACGCGATTGGCAATTATGGATGCTCTGCTGGAAAAATTCAATGCGGAGAGAGCAGGGGATGCTCCAGAACCTATCAAGAGGCATCAGGTGGATGCGAATTTCGATCAGCCGAATCCCTTCGATTTGAAATGGGCAGACAGGGATTACAGCAGCCAGTTCTATCACATGTACCAGTATCGGCTGAACGTTCTGCGCGAAAGGGTTGTTAAAGAGTGTAAGGATAAGTGGGATAACGGATTTAAGTTGAACGGTCGGCCCGTCGTTCAGAAGGAAAAAGTGCTCGATATTCAGGGCAGAGAGCCTTGCTGGTGTGTTGGCACGATATACTGTGAAATGAAGTACAAGCCAAATATTTTGGAGGAAGTTGTCAACGACACGTACGGCGTCCCCGACTTGGTGAAGAGTTACATCGATTCGCAAGGCGAGGACGAAGTTATGCTCGAAGACGAGAGCGGGAGGGTTGTTCTCGTGGGCGAATACATCAGAACGACACCCTTTATAACTGGCACCGTGGTTGGGATACTGGGGATGGAGGCAGACCCGGGTACTTTCCAGGTGCTCGATATCTGCTACCCAAGCGCGTTGCCCCAGATACCGCTGCCGCACCCTGTAAGCGAGGACCGTAAAATTGCACTCGTGTCAGGGTTGAATATCAACACAACATCTCCCACGCGTATCACAAGATTGAAAATGCTGCAAGAGTACCTGACAGGGTATCTGGATAAGACCGAGTATGTCTCTGAGATCTCGAGGCTGATTGTATGCGGCAATTCGGTCGAATTCCAGACAGACGACGCGGAGAGAGGGAAATTGACCAAATGCCTGGAAGAGTTCGGGACGTTCCTGCGTAACGTCTTACCCTCTATTCCCGTTGACGTCATGCCTGGCGCAAACGACCCTAGTGATAAATCTTTGCCCCAACAGCCTCTGCACACTGCTCTGTTTGACGAGTCCATGCGTCCATATTTCAGTGCGGAAAACCGACAACAACTAAATCTAGTGACAAACCCTTGTCCCTTCTCCCTGAACGGGTGGGATGTACTAGCCATGTCAGGACAGAGTATCAATGACATTTGCAAGTACATCATACCGTACACGAAGGAAGGGAGTGACCCAAACTCAGAGGCATCATCTGAAACGGTGCCCACGGACACGACGGAGCACAGGTTGGATTTAATGGAGTGCACAATGAAGTGGCAGAACATCGCACCAACGGCACCGGACACCCTCTGGTGCTACCCATACAAGAACGACGACCCATTTATCTTAAAGAGGTGGCCACACGTGTACTGTGTTGGTAACCAGCCGGATTTCGGTAGCAGAGTTGTTACGATGAATAACGGAGCGAAAATCAAGATGATAGCGATCCCGGAATTCAGCACTACAGGTAAGATTGTCCTGCTGAATTTAAAGACCTTGGATACGGAGGTAGTACGTATAGATATATAGTAAACCCGCATCCTACGCACTCACGTGTAAAACACAGTCAAGACCTTATTTTTTTTTTCCGCTTGTATTTTTTTTTCGTGTCATTTGAAAGTGATTTTCGTGTCAAAAATGAAACGAGATTCCCGTTTGGTGTCACTGCGGTTAATGTACCGGCAGTTGTAGAGGAAGTTCAGGGCAGTGCTGGGGGCAAAAAAGTAACGACAACTGCAGGATTCGAACCTGCGCGGGCAGAGCCCAAAAGATTTCTAATCTTACGCCTTAACCACTCGGCCAAATTGCCTTGATGAATTGGTCTTGCAATTTTGGATCTTCAGGTTTTGAGTGCCGATCTTGCTGGGGAGTCACTCATGGGTGTACAGACTAGATAGTTAAGGTTCTTGAGCCAACAGCAAATATTTTGCTTGTAAATCTTTCTCGTTCTATACACTAGTGCTTAATCTAGGGCGTCTACGAAGTTGCAATTGAAAACATGCCTATGTATATGTGATTTGTACGTCGCCAGAACATCGATGGATTCGGCAAACTGTACCTTGTGACAGAGGGAAAAGGAAGGGTTGTTAGGATAATTGTTGTATGCTTCAGTAAACCTGACATAGTCAATTACAAGAATCAATGACCAGAACATTTAATGACCAGCAGTGTCTCTGCTCGACATCTTCCATCCCCATAGCATAGGGTGCACTGGCCACGTCGTCGCATCTACGTTCCGGAACTGGCACCCGAGGCGACTACTGCAAAACGACACCTCCGTCGTCTTGGTAACACCCACTTTTCCATGCCCACCACCGTTGCCATGACTTAGCGCCCCCGCAAGCTTCGCGTATCCGTAGCGACCAGTAACCATAACAACCGTTTCCATGGGAAACCAAAAATAAAACAACAAAAAAAAGAAACGAAAAAAAAAGAAAAGAAAAAGAAAAAAACAGCTCGTTTGCCCAAAACAGCTGTTCCCTGCGCCCCTTTCTTTGCGCTTCTTTCCTGCGGCTGTTTCTGGGCAGCAACAGGCACCCCCCTTCACACACCGTATTACCTGATCGTCGTTTCTTTTTATTTTCCTATTCGGGAAGCAGTGCTATCTCGCATAGCAACGGGCGCCCGTTGCCTGGTCAACCAGCGGATAACGCGTTGCCAGTTGGCGGCGCGTAACACAACTATGAGAACATACCATCGGTGCAGTCTAGATGAGGGCGGGCAGGCGGGTGTGTATACAGTTGTCGCTAAGTTACCGACTACGTACGAATACGCCTTGTGTGTTCCCAGATGTCACATCTCCAGTAAAACGGCGCAGGAACGATCCAAAATCTCATTTTTTTTCGAAAAAAAAAAAATTTTCTTTTTTTTTTTTTTTTCTTTTTTTTCTTTTTCTTAATGGGAGGTAAAGTAGAAAGTAGAACTTTGCAATTATTTGATATATAAGCAATTGGAATATTTAGGGAACATTCGAGATGTGATACTTGGTAGATTTCTTAAAGTGTTAGTTCTTATCTTTTGTTCTTTGTTTTCTAGAAAAAACCAAACAGGATTTTGGTCACCGTCTATTTTCCGACCCCCTTCCCCCCCCTTCTTACTTTAATATAATATGTCTAAGGAAACTCCATCTAAGGCTGCCTCTGCTGCCCTTTCTGATCTGGAATTGAAGGATGCCAGCGCTAACTTGGGGATTGTCCAGGAGGCTGACGACTCCAAAATTGCAGAGGTCAATGAAAGATTGAGTGAAAGTGCCAAGTCTCACAGACAATACTTGCACTCGCACAGAATTCAACGTCACGCTTTGAAGGAAACTGAGAAGGAGGAACCAATCATGGTTGGTGACAAGAACAGATACACTGTGTTCCCCATCAAGTACCACGAAATCTGGCAGGCATACAAGAGGGCAGAGGCCTCCTTCTGGACCGCTGAAGAGATCGACTTGTCCAAGGATCTTCACGACTGGAACGTCAGAATGAACCCTAACGAGAAGTTCTTCATATCCAGAGTCCTCGCCTTCTTTGCCGCCTCTGATGGGCTAGTCAACGAAAACTTGGTCGAGAACTTCTCCGCTGAGGTCAACATCCCAGAAGCAAAGGCTTTCTACGGGTTCCAAATCATGATCGAAAATATCCACTCGGAGACGTACTCCCTACTGATCGACACATACATCAAGGATCCAAAGGAGAGCGAGTTCCTGTTCAACGCCATTGAGACGATCCCACAGATTAAAGAGAAGGCAGAATGGGCTCTAAGATGGATCGGTGACTCCGAGAGTGTTTTCGCTGAAAGATTGGTCGCCTTTGCCGCTATCGAGGGTGTCTTCTTCTCTGGTTCCTTCGCCTCTATTTTCTGGCTGAAGAAGAGAGGTTTGATGCCAGGTTTGACTTTCTCGAACGAGCTGATTTGCAGAGATGAAGGTTTGCACACTGACTTCGCCTGTTTACTGTTTGCTCACTTGAAGCACAAGCCAGACCCATCGATCGTCGAGAGAATAGTCACTGAGGCCGTTGAAATCGAAAAGAGATACTTTTTGGACGCTTTACCAGTCGCTCTGCTTGGTATGAACGCGGACTTGATGAACCAATACGTCGAATTCGTCGCCGACAGACTATTGGTCGCATTCGGTAACGAGAAGTACTTCAAAGTCGAAAACCCATTCGACTTCATGGAAAACATCTCTCTTGCCGGTAAGACCAACTTCTTCGAGAAGAGAGTCTCCGATTACCAAAAGGCTGGTGTCATGGCTCAAGCTAAGAAGGAGGAAACCGGTGCCTTCAACTTCCAAGAAGATTTCTAAGCCTCGTGCACGACTCATTGCACTTGCCTCTTTCGTTAAGGGAGAAAATATTTATCACGCCCGTTATACAATTGATAATATATCGATCTATATATTTTTAACATGACATATTTCAAATCAATCTTCTTGAATAAGATATAAGAGCAAGTGAAGTGCATGCAAAGGGAAATGCTGGGAACCACGAAAAATACTGGTACTTAGCAAAAGTAACTTTGTCTCCCCCTCCATTGGAGACTCCGGGAGACAGTACTTCCCTTGTATGAGTGATCTAGGTCAAAAAGTTTCATGGTCCAAAAAAAGAGAGAAAAAATATCGGGGGCATACTGGGAATTGAACCCAGGGCCTCTCACATGTTTGAGTGTTGTTTCCTAAGTTTGCTTAAGAATCGCCCAAAGCGAGAATCATACCACTAGACCACACGCCCTAATATTTGAAATTTTGAAATTTCTGGGTGTTGTTGATACATGTAAAACTATGAAATTGTCTTTGACTCGATTTTCCAACAGCACCACTAGGATTTGGCGACGTTCAGCAGGTTTATAACTAACTTCAACTTAAGGACGTAAAGGGTAGGAGAAGAAGAGATGTGCCCCAAATAATGTGTGTGTCTGAAGTCAACCGTCAGAATTTCAGGTACATACTCTACTCCAAGAAACATGTCGGCGGAAGTAATTCGACATTGTGAGTGTTTTTACAGTGATGCAGACTATCCTCTTTACCTTGACCCACTTTTCAACGAGTAACATCATGGAAGAGGACCTGCACAAAGCGGGACATTCTATTGACGAAATCGGCGTAACTACTAAAAGGAAAATTTTGAGATGTTAAAAAAAGGTTACGAAACATGTATACAGAAGAGGATTCCATAACAGAACAGCGAGGCAATGTCGACCTTTATTAGAGGCCCAGTATGTGGCGCCGACAACTGTCCGTCCAGGTTATGGCGTGTGATTGCAGGGCGAAGGACGTGCCAATATGGCCATGTCATGGAAGGTGACATCGAATTCAACAACGATGAGGACGATGTCCCACAGCTCGGATCGATGACCAGGAGGCTGAATCTGACGACTACCGCACTTGGGACATTTCAATCAAGCTTTAATGCATCACAACTGACAGATCCCTCGTCAATGAAAGAACAGCATAAAAAGATTTTCGGATACGATGCAAGGATACTGTTCCTGAAAGCTTTCCAGTTCATACTGAGGAAACAATGTTCATATCTCCTGCATCATAAAAATTTCCCTCAAGAGTTCCCCATTGTGGTTAAACTAGTCTGGTCCCATTATTTGAAATACATAAACGATAATGATCCTTTGGCAAACGCTACTTTTAGCGAGGACGAGGATGGCGATGACGAAAACCCCAATTCCCGCGCTAGGATACGACAGAGAGGTAGGGCAAACAAGTTGGGATTGAACATTAATACTTCCGTCGCTATACTGTATCTGGCAGCTGTTCATCTGAGACTCCCCGTTTACACGGAGGATTTTATTCAATGGATCTGTTCCAGCTCATTCCCGTATTACAAGGCCAACGACCAGTTGCCTAAAATATGGCAGAAGCGTTTGCCAAACTATTATCTAGGGTTGCTCAATGGTGGTAGAGCATTTACTGGGATCCAATTCTGCAAGAAAATTGCCTCAACTGTTTACCGGACCAATTTCAATCAGAATTTCCAAGACACTATAAACGTCCCTTCGTTGGTATTCAAATTGGTAGGGGATACAATCCTACTTCCCGAGTTCTACTTCTATACCATGGCCATGATAAAACGTATGGAGAGAACAACAGACTTTCCAGTCATCCCCAGCGACCAGCCAAGCTTTAACGCTTACCACCAGACACCTGAGATGAAAGTGATTGCATATTTTATTCTGTCATTCCGTTGGGTCTTACTCTCTGATAGTCCACGAAAACACAAGAAACAGAATTTCTCTAGTAATTGGCTGAGGGCTTTGGAAACTTTCCAAACAGGCTGGCAAGGCAGTGAATCCGTCACTGACGACAACTATAGTAACGATACCCTTTCAAAACAGATAACTGAACTATTTTCTGCCTCAGATAAAACTGATCCCCTCGACTGGTCCGAAAGAAAAACCCTGCGTTATTTGAATTGGTTAGAAACAACTGTTGTGGAAAAGCAGTCCTCCTTGCGTGCGAACTCATTAACCATCGACCAAAATATAGCACAACGGAAGCTACACAAACTGATACCATTGAAAACTGACCAATTCCCGCTACCTACCACCACTCCTGGTAATATCACGTATGTGGAGGATCTTCAAGAGAAATACTTAAAAGTGAGGGCATCGCTTGATGACGATACGTTGCATGTCGATGCGTTCGACACGAATTCAAATGAACGTGAAGACCTGGTATCTCGTTTGGAATATCAGTTTCTATGCATATTTTCTGCTCAATTCTTTGTTTCGA
Organism: Huiozyma sinensis; assembly: GCA_030705205.1. Taxonomy (NCBI): domain Eukaryota; kingdom Fungi; phylum Ascomycota; class Saccharomycetes; order Saccharomycetales; family Saccharomycetaceae; genus Huiozyma; species Huiozyma sinensis. Next base: position 118,861 of record JANIWX010000012.1, read on the forward strand.
TGGATATCTTGGAGGATTGTGTGCTCAGGACAGAGGAACACTGCTTGAAACAAATAGAGTCATGACAGTGTTAAATTATTACTTTATACTTAATTATACATACACCAAGAGCAGACCTCGGTGGATTACTGGCCTGACGCCCACTGACTAAAACTTCCCTGAGCAAATGCCTGCAAAGCACTCCCGAAACTGGCAGAGAATCTATTCTCCGAGCCGTCTGAGATTTTGTTCAATGCATCTACGGATTCGACCACATTTGAAACATTTGTTTCGATGACCATGCCACCCTGTATTATCTCCTCTAGGACGCTCTGTAGAGTTTGCCAATTGAAGATTAAATCCAGCTCGTTAACCTCCGTGAAACATCGGTCCAACGCCTCTACGAATGTTTGGATAAGGTCTAGTATTGCCAACTCAGATTCCTGGTCGTCAACGATAAAGGTGAAGAACAACGTGGCATAGTTCTTGTATATTATCTGTATATCCTCGTTGACGATGTCATCATCACCGGTCGAAAGAAGGGAGGGGGGTGTCACCAGGAATGAACTCTGGAAATCTGTATTACGCTGGAAAATCAGTTCGTACACTTGTTCTAGTAGTAGTTTCTGCTTAGCGAGATCCACGGGGGTATAGAATTTGATAAGTCTTGGTTGGCATTTCTTGTTAACTAAGTTCAGCAGGGAGCCAATGTTAGTAACTATTGGAGTTTATCGTGGCCAAGCAGGAGGAAACCTGACCTGACTGGGTCAACACAAACTGGGTATAACATACATATCAGTACAGCATGGATCATTTTTAGTTGATGGTGCGGTCCTGTTCGGTCCCCTCCCTCTGTTTTCGTTTTGACCTTTCAATATTTCAAAACACGTTAAATTTTGAAGTATTTACAAATCCAGGTGGCGTTTAATTCTGAGTACTTGAGCGTCAATAGTTGAAGGGTGTCTCTGCTTCTCAGTACTCTCGGTAACTTTTTGATATTCTGGCAGGTAACACGATTCCGGGTGTTTTAACTTGAGCAGCAGTGTCTGTTTCTATTTCCAAGAGCGTTGCACTCATCAAGGTACTTGGTTACGGAAGCCCGATGGATGTATATAAGCACAGGCGCATTCCTGAAACCTTGCGAGATTTCCTAACTTATTTGCCTGGAATATGCTCTAATGAGTACAATGAGTTGGTCAGTTACGTTCTTTGGAAGACGGTGACTTTATGCGTAAGTAACTCTAATCATTCCATTCAGTGGAGATCCATTATCGAAAACCTTGATGATATCAGAACGAACAAGTCGAAGTACAAAAATCTATTACCCAACAGTGAATGGAAAAAGCAGTTCTTTGATGAACCTCCCGAAAACCACCATGATGGCTTTATGTGTTCGAGAGATTGCTTTGCCTTCGAAACTGTCTATTATTGTTTTACTTGTACCACCAACCCATTTGATGAAATTTGCGATTACTGTTTCGATAAGGAACAGCATATAGGCCACGATTATACCGCAAAGGTTGTGATACGATCTGAGGGGAGGGTATGTCATTGTGGGGATTCTGCGGCGTTTAAAATTGCCAGAAACGCATATAAGTGCAAAGCTTCATCTCACAACAAGGCACGACCAACTGAGCGTCTAAACAGCGAAGATGTGCAAGGAGCCATTGGTGACGTACTGGATTACATTATTGAAAATATGAAGCGAACTAAGAATTGGAAAGTTCGCAACAGAGCCACTGTAGAATTTGACGATGTAGAACAGAGTATAGATAGTGTTGTCCCTGGCACGGGCGATAATGATAATGCAAATCTGGGGAATACCACGATACCAAATAGCAGTGTCAAACTTCGCGATAGCTTCGAAAACTTATGTGACATGGTCTACTCGCAATATGCTAGTAACAGAAACCTCGAAGAAAAATGGGCATTGCAAATTGACAGCGAAGATTTGGTAACTTATTCAGTAGATTTAGTTTCCAAACTGACGCGTATTTTGAACAAACCTGTAGAATACGCAACTTCGATAATCACAGCGCTGGGTAACGACACGTCCCCAGTTACTGTGCTCGAATCTCAAGATTACTCCAAATTGGAGAAAATCCGCCAACTGTTTTACAAAGAGGGCATAACAATGAACATAAGGCGAATGCATGATCTGTTTAAAATTTATTTAATTCAAGATCTCATAGACTGGCTTTACACCTTTTCCCGCTCCAAAATCAATTGCCTCGACGTTAAGGCGGCTATCCGGTGTGCTATGCTTTGTCCTTGGAGGGCGAAGGAGCCCCCCTCAGAATACGATTCTCTTTCTCCAGATCCAATGGTCAATGAAATTAATTTATTTGGCGGATTTTTGGTTTCAGGGAAGCAAGATACCACGAATCCTTGGTTTACGCCCTGGAACTTCACTGACATCGATGATCAAAGAGTTTCGCAGATAATGGTAGAATATAACATAAATTTGGTACAGGGAACCACTTCGGAATTTTTGACTCACTTTTACACCATCCACGGCTCGAGATTTCAGCATATTCTTACCGAATGCACTTCACACCTTACCAAAACAGCCAGTTTTAGGATAGTAAATGTGCTTTGCTCTCTTTTCACAATTACAGATAACATCAGAAAATGTTTAGCCGCCCAGTATTTTGATGTTTATTTAACATTACTGTATGATACAGTTGCTTCAGATAAAGGTCAGACAAAGGTTTCGTTGATGAGTCTTCTATCTCAGTATACATTTCAGAATCCTTCGTTTGCAAACATGGCCATTGAAAGCGGCTTCATTGAAAGGACCTTGAAATTTGCATATACCCTTATGGCTTTCCGACCTAAGGATTTGACCTCCTGTTTGCCAGTGTCTTTATATGATGGATTCAAACTGCCCAGCGGAGCCATTCGCAACAGAAGAACAATAATATGCTTCAAAGATATTTGCGTTTTATTGTCTACACATACCGCTCCGAAAGAGTTATTGGAAAGGGAGCCAATTTTTGATGGAATTATAAACGCGTTTACAGAGTTCAACAATGTACTTCCTCTAAAGCGTGAAACAATGGAGCATGTAGAGTACGAAAACTTTGAGTTTTCCTCATTTTACTTTTTCTTTTCCTCTATTTTAATAATGACCGACGGATATATTCGCAGTATCTCCATGTTAACAGATAAAGAGCTTAAGGCTCGTATTGTGATCAAACTACTGAAAGTTGCCATCAGTAAAGAGTTCGAATTATTGGGGAATTTTAGAAAAAATGTTTCAATAACATCTATCCCATCCCAACCACTCGCAGAGACAGGTGGTTCTTTGAAAATTGACATACTAACAATGAAAGAGAAAATTTGTAATCATGAGGCAACCACTATCAATTTCAAAGTAGGGGTCGACATTCAAAACTTTTTCAACCCCATGTCATACCTGTTTAAATTTGTCCTGGTATGGGCTCGGTGTGGAAGATTTTCCCCGCTTCCCTCTGAATTGAGAGATTGTATTGACTTCTCGTCTATTTTCAAGAAGAAGGAGGACGCTCTTTACATATCTGAATCTGCGCTTTCAACTTTAGTTCTGCTGGGCCAAATTAATACTGGTTTTTGGGTAAGGAATGGTACCCCAATAACACATCAAGCAAGAATGTACACCAAATACAGTATGCGTGAGTTTGCATATATTAGTGATATTTACAACGTCCAATTCAGCATGTGCATGAGCAACCCGAATGATTTCATGGTAACATACCTTTCCCGCTGGGGCCTGAAAAATTGGGCCAATGGTTTTCCCATGGGAGACTATCCGGAAGAAGGGACAGTTGTCGCAATAGTTAATGAATGTCTTTTGTTGTTGATTCAACTGTTGACAGAATTAAAATCTTTGGTAGCTATATCCGCCGAGGAGAGTTTTAAAATGACATTAAAGTCAGAAATCATTCATTCCATCTGCTTTAACAGTGTCAGCTACAGCCAAATTATAGAGAATACGCCAGAACATATAGCAAAGCATGCTGCATTTGACTCCCACTTAGAATTATACACGAACTATACACCGCCTTCGGGTCTCGTGGATGTTGGATACTTCACGCTAAAGGACGAATACCTAGCAGACATAAACCCGTACTACTTCGGACTAGCCCAGAGCAAGCGATATGAGGTAGAAAAAAAAATGAGAGATAATATGGCACAAGCTAAAGATATAAGATACGAAGACACTTTTATTCCAGCCATGAGAGTGATTGATGTTCTCCTAGACACTCCATATGCTGGGTTGTATTCTATTACATCAGAGGACACATTCGGAGCTTTTTTGAAAAGTACATTAGACCACATAACAAAATTCAAATATGAGGTTTTACTCCCCAGGATTATTCATTTGATTCATCTTGCTGTTGTCAACAACCTGAATGATTTTACAAAGGTATTCTGGCATGAATACGCCATCGCAGATACAGAGTTTTGCCATTACCATAGTATAGGTTCCCTTTTATACTCCTTCCTTTTGATTGACGACTTCTCAGTGGTCCACGGTAAAATTAGAGAGATATTCAGGTACCTTCACCATACTGCGCCGCATATTGACGTGGATAGTTATTTAAATGAGCAAACTCTGTCGTACAATGCTGAAGTTGTGTGGTCAGGAGGACAAGTCAATATTGTGAAAGATGAAGCTCTTCTTAAGAAGAAAATGAAGGCCAAGCTGAGAACCGAGAAGCTGTTGCAAAAATTTGCTCGCCAACAAGCAAGATTTATGGAGAACAACACCAACGATGTACGCTCGGATGAAGATGTTAATATGGAATCCCCTGGAAACAGTCGCGCCACATCTGTATCAATGGATACCAGTGATCCGACTTATTGGAATTTCCCCGATGATCATTGTGCGCTCTGCAAAATGCCCAAAGAAAGTGATCCATTTGTTTATTTTTCTTACCAGGAGTACAACATATGTGACAATGATGTAAATTTCGATAACAGCAGGTCTGTGAAGAAACTATTCTGGCCCGAAAGAGAAGCAAAGCGGAGCAACTTGGGGCATATTGATAAAAGACACGTTATTAGAGCGTGTGGCCATGGTGCGCATATTACATGTCTTGGTAACCATATGAAGAGTAAGAGAGAAGTCCATACTCAGGCAACCAAAAACATACCATGTTCATTTGGTTATGGTCTGTTATACTGCCCCGTTTGTAACTCTCTGGGAAACTCTTTTTTACCTAATACGCAAGACTACCAAAAGAGGTGTTTAAACGACTTTTTCTCAATCAGACCAACACCTTCAGATGACGTGTACGATGGTAGATCAGGATCGATTGCAGTGCGTGATAAAGCGACAATGATCTTTATGAAACTGTCTGGGTATAACGAACCATATGGTGGTAATTCGTATGGGACTTTGAACATGCTCGTTGTTAATACCGTCTTTAATTTGGAGCTTCGACTTCGTTCCAGATTCTCAGAGAAACAGGCAGTAATCACGCGTCCGAAAATCTCAAATCAATGTTTGATGACATTGAGGTTGCTAATGGAACTTAAATCCCAAGTTTTCCTTGCAGGCGCGTATTCTTATCGTCCATTAGAAGATGCAATTTTCTTTGAGAAGAATGATAAGAACTACTGGGATCTTTTTGCTTCCAACATATGTGCGGAGAATCTGCTTCTTTGTGTATCAACGATGCTTGAGAATGCGGGTGGATTAAAAGTGGTAGGTAATGCTTGTCTTTTGAGGGTGTTAAAGCTGAAATTTTTCCAAGACTTTTCAAGTTTAATGCTAAATTTGAAAGATAACAATCTCGTGGAGTTATTGAGTAAATCGGAAAGCTACTCATCGGATGCTGTGCGTAAACGATACGGTTCATCACTTGACCAAGAGGGTACTACAACGATGGAAATACTGCTGAGAGATTTTATGTCTTTGACAGATTCTTCAGGCCCCCAAGTTCCTGTTGAAACGTTCAAATATCACATTTACGACATAATGAAAAAGGGTATAACCGTTTTTCTCAGGAGGGTATACATCTTATTTCTAGCAAGGTATCCAGATTTTGAAAATTCCATCGATGAACCGCAGATTGATGAAACGGATTACTATGTTCGAGGGCTTAAGTTACCGGGTGTATCTTCATTCTCAAATTTTTTGAAGATTTATATGCTTGATATGCATGACATACTGCAAAATAAACCATTGGTGAGAACTTTCAATGAACTAAAGGGTGTGAAATCTGAAATCCCTTTATTTCCATGCCCCGAGCGAATCTATTTGCTGAATCTACCTCATAAACTTTCCGATATCGTTCTCGAACTGGAGAGGGCTGATACTGGCAAGTATTTGAGAACTGAGCCGGCAGTGTGTCTTTTTTGTGGGGAAGTCAAGAATATCCAAGGTCACGTTGTGCAGACCATGTACCGAATGGGTGAATGTACGGATCATGTTCGGAATGAGTGTACGGCAATGTCGACATTCGGAGTCTTTTTAATAGTGAAGACTAACATGCTGTATATCTCGTATGGAGAGAGGGGTACATTTTTCCCCACACCGTACATGAACAAGTACGGTGACTCTGATGTCGAGTTCAAATTCGCTACGCCCGTGTATTTAGATGCAGATCGGTACGACACACTGAGTAACGACTTGATACTAGGCAACATGATACCGCATATTGTGTTTTGCAGAACTGACTGCAACGCCGATCTTGGTGGATGGGAGACGCTATGAACCGGGGTTTCTTTTGAAAACTTTTCAATCACTCTCATGGACGTCTTTTATTAAGTACTTAGGCTATAGTTTACGGACAGGAAATTGATAGTGTTATTAAAATTATTTATGTAGCTCATAGGGATGGAGAAAGTGGTGACGGCATATTGCTCTATCTCTCTATCTCTCGCACGTTCCCCGTGCTCTCTCTTTCTACTTTTCGTGAATTTGTCTTAAACTTTAGATTGTTGTTTTCTCTAGTTGCTCTGCGGTGTTTTCTACAGCAGCAGTGCCATTCTCGTCCTTCGAGGCACCTGGGTATCTGGTACCTTTGTTCTTTGGTTTCTTCTGTTTCTTGACGTTTTTTTCCACTGCTGGGTAGCCCTTGGCTTCAGCCTCTTGGTACTCTTTACTTTCAGCAAACTCTTTCTTCAAAGGAGCCAAGAGGGTGTTGATTGCATCAGCGACACCGGTCTTCAAATCTGGTGGGGACAACGTTTGCTCCTTGAATGCGGTTTTCAATTCGTCAAAACTGTGGAACGTGATGGGTCCGCCGAACTTCTCTGGTCTGTCGATAAAGAACTCGAAGTGGCCACTACCGTGCTTCAATTCCTGGATTGGTGCAACGACGAACTGAACAAAGGAGAGCAACCCGTTTTCCTCAACGTCACCAGGGCTACAGTACGCGCTGTTTATCTTCTTCTTGACCACTTTAGGGTCCTCCAACAGGTCAATCTTCGAGTTTGGGTCAGAAGCGGACATTTTACCGCCTTGGCCCAAACCTGGGACCATTGGGTTCATCAAATGGGCCCTCTTCTTGTAGCCTATCGATTGTAGGTTCTCCTCGGCTAGCACGAAGATCTTTCTCTGGTCGACCCCGCCGAATTGAGCGTCGACTTTCAAGTACTCCTCGTCCAATGCCTGCATGAGCGGGTAAATAAGCCCGCTGAGCAATGGGTTGGCGACCTGTTTCACGACATCGGCACCGGCCCTCTTTGCATCGTTCTGCGAGACGACGTTAGCCATCTTGAAAATGTCCAGAGTGTATTCTGGTGCCAATTCGAAGGAGGATCCGACAACAAACTTCAACTTCTCAATGGGGACGTTGATGCTTCTCAAGATAGCCTTGATGGTCAATTCGTAGTACTTGGCTCTGTACTGGACAACCTCCAACGAGGCCTTCATGTTGTCCAAGAAAGCGTGCAAGTCGGCAAGCAGCACGGTCACCTCACAGCCGGCCTTCAAAAAATCAGCCAATTTCGTCATGGGCACGAAATAACCACAGTGTGGTCTCCCGGTGGGGGCTGTCCCCCAGTACAACTTCAGGTGTCTCTTCTCGACCTCTAGCACATTCTTGATGATCTGAGGGTTCAGCACCTCTTGCAGGTTCTTTGTAATCAGCTCAAAAGCCTCCGTTGGGTCAACAGTGGTAGTAGTAGCCATTGTGTGTATTCAATAATTGTCTGCCTTAAAACAATCACTTGGGAGGAACCTCCAATACGTTACCTTCCATATCATCGTTATCATTATTGTACTGCAATTGAAATTTTTCAACTTTTCAATTTTTATTTTTTTTTTTGAGTCAGAATTTCCAGAATTACCAGAAACAGTAATCGTGTTCATAAATGGTAATGGTGTTCCAAAAGGGAGCTCCACTACTGGAAAAAGTAATCGTGTCCATAACCGGTAATAAAATCCCAAAACGGTAATCGTGTCCCAAAACGGACTGCACTTCCCAAAATGGTAACGGCGGCCCAAAACGGTAGCCCAGTCCCAAACAGGAAATACGCTTACCTAACGGCCAGAAAAAAGGTACAAATCACGTAACCGCACGAGTATTTCCCGAACGGGAAATTGTGTCTCGATTGGGCGCGCTCGTATCCCGTCTCGTTTAGCCGGCCAAGAAAACAACGCGGCCGATAACCACAGGATAACACCACCCCCGCAGTATTATAACACGACGTGGACCCCCCACCCCTCCCCCTCCCGGCCCACAAACTCCACCGATTGCGCTGTTTACGCTCTGCGAAGTTACTACTGCTGTTTGCTACGTCAAATTCTGAAGAGCCAAAAAAAAAAAAAAAGGAATGCGAAAAATCCCTTTTCGGTCTGCGTTTCTTTTCTTTCCTTTTTTTTTATTCGTCGGAAGAAAAAAATGAGTCGGGATGTGCACAATTTTTACAGCGTTCGTCTCGAGATGGTGACTATCGACCTTTGGTTTGAGTTATATATAGGGACGGGGGGCCTGTTGGAGGTGGGTTGTGTTGCTTTTGCTGTTGCTATTCGTTAGTTTGTTTGAGCTCCGTGTTTGTATATATATAAATATAGCTTTTTTTCCGTCTGGCTGTCACTGTGATTTGCAGTTAGTCGTTCTTCGTCGTTGCTGCTGTTGCACCATTATAGAAACCCGCTTATTCACATCAACGACAGGATGGATTCGCTCACAAAGCTTAAGAAGAAAGGTATAGACAATATCGGGAAGGTGAAGCAGTCCGGGAAAGACTTTGCCAACAGGTGCCACTACTCCAAGCTTGTTTCTGCCCGTTTTAACGAGAATGGGATCGTCGCCGAACAGAAAGCTGCGGAAAGGCAGCCATTGGAAAGACCCGTGGCCCACCCGGTGACTGTAAACGCTACAGTTCACAAGAATAAAGTCTGGGTTAATGGAGGTGTGGAGGGCGAGTCGCAGGTCTCGCTGAACTCGGAGGCCACCACGCTGGTCAACGCGAAGGCGATGGACGGGCTGGAACGGTGCTCGTCCAGAAAGTTTATCTACGATGACAACAGCAAGATTAATTCGTACTCAACCGCGACTGTGGCCGAGAGACAGTTCTCGTCGCAGGCGTCGTCGCCCTCACCTTCCCCCGTGTTGAAATCAGACGGGTTTGAGTCATCCTCGTCGTCATCCACCTCGGAAGTGTTCGAAAAAGCTGTGTCCCTGGAGGACAGGGTGAAGTTTCTATTGGATCAGTGTAAGGATATCCCGAAACACATGCTGAAACCATCTGAGGAGGTGGAGTCACTGATCACCGCGTACAACCACGACGTAGCGTTCCAAGAGGGTCGCGAAAAACTGCTACATTACTACGAACTGCCCTTCCCCTGGAGAGAAAACAGGTACATTATCCACAACTACAGGTTTTACGACTCCAACGTGAAGTCCCTGCTGTCCGCGATCAACTGGTACGGGTGGCACAACGAGACCTCGAACATCTGGTCGCATTTGCTAGGGTTCTTCTACGTCGTTTTTTTGGCCGTGTACGAGTTCCCACGGTCAGTGGTGTTCCAATCGGATAGGATCCCCTCGAGTGCCAAGTTTGTCGTCTACATCTTTTTGTTTGCCGCCATGAAGTGTCTGATAGCATCCGCGTTCTGGCACACTTTCAACGGGACAGCGTACTTGAAAATGCGCCGCAGATTTGCCTGTGTCGACTACAGCGGGATATCCATCCTGATCACCGCATCCATCCTGACCGCAGAGTTTGTCACACTCAATGACCACCGTCCAATGATGATACTGTACATGACGATCTCACTGACGCTCGGTGTCATCGGCGTGTTTTTAAACTGCTCCCCACAGTTCGACACACCGGAGGCAAGACCGCTGCGGATCAGATTCTTCATGTTGCTCGCTGCAATGGGGGTCCTATCCTTCATCAACGCGAGCTACTTGGAGTCATGGGCCTACGCGGCGGACTTGTTGAGTCCGATCACGAACAAATCCATCGTCTGGTACTTGGTCGGTGTTGTCTTCTACGGGTCCTTCATCCCAGAGAGGTTCAGAACCGACGTGGTCGTCGACGACAGAATCCCAACAACTTTCCAACTGGGGACCGACCTAGACATCATCACCAAGGATAAAGAGATCCACTTTAGACGCAAGCCTACGTGCTGCCACCACCCCAGAAAGGGCATCCTGTCCTGCTGGTGGGTTGATTATGTCGGGTGCTCCCACACCTTCTGGCACATATTCGTCGTCCTCGGGGTCGTCGGCCATTATAAAGCAATCATAGACATGTTCACCAGGAAATGGTTGGTCAATTAAACACATTGAACGAAAACGAAAACATATTTGAATATTCCCTCCCCCTTGCCTTTTCACAATTGAAACCACCCCATTTTGAAATATACCGTACCTCTGTGATGATACTATCGCATACTTACGTATTGGGATGGACTCTCTCATAGTCGGTAGTATATATCTGTATACAATTAATGACACTTCTTTTATGTGGATTATAACTCACATCAAAAGAATATGATACACAAAACAATAAATGCATGATACTCTAAGGGATTTTATTCCCTTCCGTTTAAGAATGGATGTTAACTGACGAGGAAACAGAGCGTTGCGCAGGTCTCCTATTCTGGAGGTACAGTAAATATCCTTTCTCAAAATTCCTTACCGCTCCGGTCAAAAGAGACTAAGACGGAAATGTTACACTTCGTAAACACGTAAATGAAAAGGTTTGGGTTGGTAGAGCGGTCCAATTCCCGGGACCAAATAATAAGAAAGTCTCCATCACATTATTTTTACGTCAACGGAATGTTTTGTAATTGCATTTGTGCATAGTGATCTTGGATTATCTACTCTGTCTTGTCGCCCTATCTCAGAGTGCTGGTCTCTCTTTATCAATTAAGCTGCAAAAGGATTAGATGTGGGCAAGAAAACCGGTGAGTTGTTAACCTTCTAATAGTCATACTGTAAATATCCTGGCCTGCGATGCAAATTGTGTTAGCCGGTCAAAAAAATTAAAAAAAGAATTGGACGAGTCCGGAGTCGAACCGAAGACCTCTCCCATGCTAAGGGAGCGCGCTACCAACTACGCCACACGCCCGTAATTTTCTGATTTTTTGTAAAAATTCAATATAATATAAATCAAATAATTTTGCATGTGAGCATACTGTCGAAAACGAGAAATGGAGAGATGTGAAAGAGAAGAAGAAAAAACCGCGAACACTGGAATGCGAAAATAGGCTTTGTTTCCATTTTGTTTGTAATTTAGAAGGACAAATGTTAAATAATGTAATAAACTGTGATATATTTAGTTCTGTTTTAATGCAGAGTCGATACCTTTGTTGTTGATATGAATTACAAGTATACCTTAGTTTATATTGACACCCTAGTATTGAATATTTCAATATAAAGACCTATTGTCCATCCATACCAGTCAGAAAAACGTTCTTCAAAGACGGACTCACAAAATAAGCTTTGTGATAAATTGCAAGAGCGTATAGTTAGCTCACTGATGGATCTAGTCACTCTATAATTAATGCTTAGCTTCCATATGTGAGGGAACCATGATACATACGAGTATATACGTACATTGGTGCTTATATAAACACGAATGAAATATCTTTAAATCGTGGAGTATAAGGAAAAACAAATTGTAATAAATAATCCACTTACTGATCATTTACAGAACATTTTATGGTATGAGTCGCTTATATTACCTGTCAATTATTTTCTATTAGGAAGTTTAGTGAAAAGCCTCTCGAATCGAGGTCTGGTTACTCTTTAAATGCATCAAAAGTTGAGTAAATGTTGTTGCAGCAGAATGTCATTGCCAGTTTCAGAATTCTCCGGCTTACAATATCATGTATAAATGTTCATTACTTTATAGGAGTTATGTTTAACTCTTACATGAGGAGAAATATAAGAACTCTTTTGGTATTTAATCATGTATTTTGAGCATATTATATTCTTTTGGCAGTTCCCTTTGGTACTTTGAAAAAATATAAAATTTCCAGTAAACATAGTCAGATTAAAAGAATACAAAAATTATTGAGATATGGAATCAGAACATGATCAGACCTGTAGCAGAATAAATCTAATACAAGAGGAGAATTGGTTCTCCAGACTGTAATGGCAACTTATTTGTTCTACAGGAAACGGTCATAGATAGAAACGGGTGGCTTTGACGAACTGTTATTTCTTCGATTTGGTTCCAAGGATGGCACATATTAAAGGAAAACTATATTAGAAAAACAAGATAACAAACTTATACTTTAAAAATATTTATTTGAAATGTTCTGCAGAAGTGTGATATCATTTTTACAATTTTACGCAATACATTTATCTGCCAGTTACATAGACTTTTATTTCTCTTTGAAGACAGCATGTATAACTACCTAACATCGAACAATAGCAGTGTTTTTGTCAATAGAGAGAAAAGACAGCGACACTGTAACAGATTACGGTCCTGATCCTCCAGGTACAAGTACTGTGTCGACAGGTGCAGCGATGGGAGGATTTGTGTTTGTCAATTTTTTAGCCTCTTCTTCAACTTCGTCAATAATATCCCAGACGATATCGTCAGCAATCTGCTCCTTGTATAAAACATCCAACGTTTTAATTTGTTTATCCGTTAATATTTCAGAAGACTTTACTGTATCCAGATACTTCATCTGTCTTTGTTCTGTTATAATTTTAACCTCCCCATCGTTAAAACAACTTATTGTTGGGTAGTATCCTAGTCTGTTATTATTGACGTATTTATTCCTTAATATCAATCTTTGTTCTGACTTAGAATCCCCATTTTTAAAAGAGTTGATTGACCCATTGACATGTTGACCGTTATAATTTTTCCAGTAGCCGTAGTAAAACTTCTCGTTATATTGCAGTTCACTGAAGGGAGGTAGAAACGGATTTAGATTTTCAAAAGCCTTGCCTAAATACTCACCATTCAAATAAACGGCTAGATATGAATCTTTTAGCGTATAATAATCCTGTCTTTCTCTTTTATCTGAGGAGTAATATTCAGGTTTGGTAGTCTTGATGTAATCCGTAGCTTCAAAAAAGAGCTGATTCCTATACCTGATAGGGATATGATCACGGATTATATCATTGTAAGTTATATCTTCCAATAGTGCCAACTGGAAATCCTCATTGGTTGCCTGTTTGACCGTTTTGCTTTTTTTCTTTATTGTACCAGCCCCCGCGTTATCATCTGTACGTATGATCTTACCTGATGAATCAATGGCGTTCTTCAATGCTTCTTTGCGCCTCATAGTATACTCCTGCGCTTGTTCTACTTGTGCATTATAATCAGGTAGTTTCAAAACAAAGCTTATAATATCCCCTGCTTTCATACCTTCTCTTTTTTCTAAGACTTGACATAACTTCCCTTGTGATATTGACTCCAAGTATTGGTCTCTGATTCCGTAGCTGTAAGAATCGAAGCCGACGGGTGCTTCAAGGCTGGCCTCTCTTCGGGATATTCCAAACCGAAGGTGCGGACTCGAATCTATCATATCTTTTTTTCTTCTCGGATCATTATCAGTCCCCATTATTGAGCCACCCTTGATTACCTCCACTTCCCAATAACTGATTCCCTCCTTGATACACACATCAGATCTACCAGTCCTCCATCCTACTGATTTTTCCACGCCGATAATTGAGTTGTCTTTATCCTTTAAGCTGATTCCTGCGGATCGGTCCATCAAACTAAAACCAGGTCGTGCAAAAGGATATTCTGTTAGACAGTACCCCATCTCTGTAAAATCTAGACGTGGTGCACAAGGGCTGTATATAAAATGCCGCTTGTTTAACGGTATATCGTGAGGTTTGTAAAAACTTCCATGGGTCAATTGATACTGGGGAAAAGCGGGCCGAGGTGAAAGCCCACTCTCTTGTCCATTAGTAACAATATCACCATCCTGATATGGTATGATTCCCGGTTTCATAGGCAGATACCGGGTTTATAGTTGTCAAAGAGAGATACTAATTTACATGGTTGAAGCACAACAATCGTAAAAATGAAAATTTTAAACGTCATCGCTTAAATTACTGTGAAGGAAGGGCAGAAAACAGCGTGCCGTTACACTGTTCTAAACTCGGGCCGAGTTATACTAATGGTGAAGAGACACCATAATGAAAGCTTGGTTGCTCAGAAGGAAAGCAAAAAGTCGAAGGGAAATATCGAAAAACTTCTATCCATCGAATCAGCTGCGAAAAGAATTGATAGCATCCCGAAATCGAGATCAGCTTGCAAGAGATGCAGGTCCAAGAAAACGAAATGCGATCAAAAACTCCCGAGCTGTGGAAAATGTACAAAACTAAACACTCCTTGTATATCAGTGGACCCAGCCACCGGTGAAGATGTTCCCCGATCCTATATTTTATTTCTGGAGGATAGAGTTTCTACAATGGCTAAGGTGCTACTTGATAATGGCATTGATCCATGGGAGATATCTTTTAACGTACCCGGGAAAGGAGACGATCCGCCATATAGGGAACAATATTTACAGGGTGCAGCTATAAATGACACTATTTTGGGACGGTTCTTAGTTCGAAGGGGAAAAGAATTGATTCAGAATGTACCTAAAATGAAAAATGAGACTTCTCAGGAGTTTTTGAACCATGAAATATCTGATTCCCATAATATATCCGAGAGAGGGTCTGCGGCTGAATATCCTAGAAAACTACTTGAACTTGAAGAATCGAATAACAATATATCCCAGTTGGCATCGATGGAAGTACAGTCTGCAGATTCATTTCTTGGGGATTCATCGGGTATATCATTTGCCAAGTTGGTATTTACAGCGGCAAATTTTTCACCTGAACTAATGGTGATCGATCCTGATAATTCAATTGAAAGTAAGGAAATGCAACTGATTCAGTACAAATATATCGAGACTGCGAAAGATTTTGACTCTTGTCAACTTCCCAGTCGGGAAGAAGCAGAAAAACTGATCATGAGATTCTTCATTGACACAAATTCTCAGCTACCGATCTTTCATCGCGAGTATTTTTTGAAGAAGTATTTTGAGCCGATATATGGCAGTTGGAATGAGCACTTGTCACTAGCATCTGATAATACCAAGATCAACACTGCTTTTGAACTCCCAAAAAATTTATACACCACTCCAGATAATAATGGCGATGCGGACTCCTACGACCTTTCGAGACCCTGGCACCAAACCTTACTTGAAGCACAACGGAGTAAAAAGTCAAACAACAAGATAGAAGTACCAGCGAGATTTGAGATTCCATTGTTTTTTTTGAATATTGTGTTTGCTATAGGCCACACAACGCAGGTTTTAAATGCCGATGTTGTTAAGGTGGCCACTTTTAAAAGATGTGCCCAATCTTATAGCGACTCTCTTTTTGCAACCACCGACCGACTGGAGGGATTATCTGGAACATTGCTTCTTGCCATATACTCCTTGATGAGACCGAATGTACCCGGTGTATGGTATATCATGGGATCTGTCCTGAGACTGACAGTTGATTTAGGTTTACACACCGAGAAATTGAATCGAAGCTACGACCCATTCACTAGAGAGTTAAGAAGGAGGCTTTTCTGGTGTGTCTACTCTCTGGATAGGCAGATTTGCTCATATTTTGGGAGACCTTTTGGGATCCCCGAGGAGAGTATCACCACACGCTTCCCAAGCATGTTGGACGACTCCAGTATCCTGTCAAATGACCCGGCAGTGGACGACTATTCGGATAACTCAGAGATAAGCGGCTCATCAAAAGTGGTAGCCACTGCGATGTTTAAGATACGGAAAATACAGGCTTGCGTCGTAAAGGTCTTATATGCACCCCATGCCGAATTGCCTCGCAAATATTTTAATTTAGAGGATTGGAGGACTGTGGTGAGCGCTGATTTGGACCATTGGTACAAAGTCGAAGTACCCAAATCTTTCGAAAATATGAACTGTCAGTTTAACACCTATCTTTTCGACTTGAACTATCACTACACGAAAAATATCTTGTATGGTCTCTCACCGAAATGTCCAACGCTAAATGAGCAAGCTTTCCAGACCGTCTTCTCGAGCACAAAGGGTACCATTGACGTGTTCCACGATTTGAGGGTAACGAGAAAACTAAGCTACACTTGGGTGGCTGTGCACAACATGTTTATGACAGGGATGACGTACCTGTACGTGATATATTACTATTCTGGGAAATCGATAGACGAGTCCAGGGAAACGGTTGGAGAGTACACGGGGAAAGTTCTCAACGTACTAAAAGACCTAGTGGGGACATGTGAGACAGCTAAAAACTGTCACAATACTTTCAAAGTGCTGTGCGCTGCCGTCATCAGGTTGAGATATGGTGATGGTGCGATATCTGGAACAGATGTCATTTTCAAGCAGTCTTGTGACGAGGCAAACCTTGATTCGAGGAACACTCTATCGAATGCAATCAATTTCTCGCTTGATCAGTTCTTTAACGAGCTCGGAAGACTGGACAATATCGATGCTTCGAACCATGTGGAGAAGCCCACAGAGGACACTACGGGTGGCACGTCACCGTACATACTAAATCCCATGATGGGTTCAGCGGCACCGTCAAGCTTCCCTTTACCAAACGAATCGAGAGAAACGGCACCACCACAGAATCGCAAAAACTCCGTCTCCGAGAAGGACATGTCGGACCTGCTGTACCAAGTCACCTCCCAGTCCGTATGGGATGAACTCTTCCTCAAAAATGGGCCAGAAGAGACCGCCAACGGCCGCACAGGTAACGATTTCATGCTGCTCTGAGCGAACCCGTCCGCCCATCTGATGGATGCACCAGGCACCAGCTTCAATCGTTACCCGTTTCACGATTTTTGCTGCCTTCGAGAACGAAAAAAAAAACGGTGAAAAGTTTCAAATTCCAGGACTTCCTCGAAATAAGAAAAAAAAGAGGAATAAGTGGAAGAGAGTTATAGTGGGATGATGACTCGGTGAAAAGGTTGACAGATATTCTTCTTCTCTTTTCTTTTGGTTGCCAGACGCTGCAATTGTCACGAGGACCGACTGAACTACAATAGGTTTATAGAGCACTTTCCTAAAGTTTAGTACAGTATCGAAGTGTGCCTTTTTTAGTCTTTGGTAGCCTCATTACTGATTTTGAGGGTTCAAGACCGAATTTTTGATTAAGTTTCTTTTTGATTTGTCCTCTAGACGTGTCAACTATAGCTGGAATTTATTCTGTGTTGAATTCATTTGGTTTCGGTATGCAGAGACAATCTCTTCCTCTTTCGCACTCCTCCAAAGGAATGCTTTTAAATTTGGCAGCGCCCAGAAGGATCTGGTGTCGAATACAAAACAGCACGGACAACATCAACGAACCGTTCTTTGTAGATTTTGAAGAGCTCGATACAGTGGATGATTTGAAAAGTAGGATCTTTGACAAATTAAACGGCAGGCGATGGCGCAATGTGAATGATAACGCTTCAATTGCCCTCGGATTCATAAATTCAGGTGGTATTGAGAACGATAATGCTGGGCAAAGTAGTACTCAGCTTGAGTCACCAGTGTTCATAAATGCGAAAACTGCTAGTAAAATGGGTGAGGAACTATGCACGGCACCGTCCACTCAAACCGATGCTTCAACCAGTAGTGGTGAGTTATCTGACTCGTCCAAGGATCAAACACTGCACATGGGGGCTTGTCGAAGTCCAACGCTGTCTAAAGCTCCAAGGATACCAATCCCGAGATACAGATCCGCCTCTCCCTCCTACACAAATTCCTCATGGTTCACAGGAAATACTATGCACCCCCCACAGCCGGCGGTTCCCTTTGCATCTCCCAAAAACAAATCTTTATTCCCACATTCGTCACATTTACTTTCATCTTCCTTTAGAAAACCATTGCAATACACTTGCGAAGCTATTGATGATGCATCGTTTAAAATAATATTCCTTCCAGACCAATCAATATCAGAAATTTATTCAGAGCTATTTGGATCTCTAGGTCAACAAACGGCGTCAGAACCGCTGCTTGTTTTTTCCTCTGAGCGTTTATCACTTCATGATGTATACACTGATATTCCGAACAGCGCAGAAACCAATAACACTGCCACGGTTACAACAAGTAAGGACAGACAGCCTACCACGAACTCAACATACGGATCAGAAGAACAACTTCAGGCTTCCTACACCGATGATCCAGGTAGGAAAATACAAGGAAGTACGACGGGAACGTTTCAAGGTAATGAGGATCAGGGGAACTTTGACTTTAACGAGAGGTCGAGCAACGCTACCCCTGAATCCCCGAAACAAGCAGTACTGTTACTACCGAAGGATTACTATAAAAAGAATGGCGACTGTGCCAACAACTCTGAAGATGAGAACGACAACGCGAATGCCGGACTAAAGTTATCAAGATCAAGGACCGCAAGCTCGTCGTCGTCATCCTCCAGTAAATTGAATTTTGGGAAGGAGAACACAGCACAAGATGAAGCAGACAATACAATGACTCGTCCTTTACCCCCATTGAACGAGCAGGAAGTTGGTTTACTACACCCCACCCTGGAGACCGAGTGGAGAAGACGCGTATCCCAGGTGGGGAAACCAGGTCTGAATACTGAGACATCGGGAGACATGTTTAGCTTGCAGTCAAATAGCGGCCGGACCCTCAACAATGACGCAGAACTAAGAACCACCGTAGAGTCGACTGTGAGACCACAAACCCCGATCAAGTTGTCGTCGCTTCCCATTGCGCTAAAAACTATTCCTAACAATGGCACAAATACCAGCACTAGCGCAAATGTCTTCCCCAAAATTAATGTGCTCATAGTCGAAGATAACGTCATCAACCAAGCTATTCTTGGGTCTTTCCTAAGAAAGCACAAAATCTCCTACAAAGTAGCCAAAAATGGTAAAGAGGCAGTTGACATTTGGAAAGAGGGTGGGTTGCACTTAATATTCATGGACTTGCAACTTCCCGTGCTCTCAGGTATCGACGCGGCAAAACAGATCAGAGACTTCGAGAAGAAAAGGACGGCGTCACAGAATGCACCCGTAATTATTGTTGCATTGACTGCCTCCAATTCCATCGAGGACAAGCGGAAAGCTTTAATATCCGGCTGTAATGACTACTTGACCAAACCGGTGAATCTTCATTGGCTAAGCAAAAAAATCACGGAGTGGGGGTGTATGCAAGCATTGATTGATTTTGATAGATGGAAACAGGGTCAGAGCAGAATGACAGACAGCGTGATAGTAAAATCTCCGCACAAGAACACTAAAATAGAAACTAATTAGCGTCCAATAAACACACACACACACACATATATATATATTTATAAAGTATCAACACAATGCCTAATATATTTTTTTCCGCTACATAAACCTGCTTTCGTATCTCAGGATTTTCCATAGCCTTTGCCCCCCATTCATATGGTTGGTTTAGATTCGCAGCCCGGACAGTTATGTAATACCTCGTGAATGAAAACATCACAATCTATGCAAAAATCCTGTCTACAATCATCACATCTGTAACGAGAACTTGTCAGAAGCTGATCGCTCTTATGATTTTTCAGAACAGGGAATCTTCTCTGACATGCGAAACAATTTTCTGTTGGGAATGTCTCCTTGGCGTCCACCTCGTTGAATGTTTTCAGCGGCATTAGGTGATGATACGATCTTGCCAAATGTGTGGACAAGATCAACGTCAGATCACAACAGGGGCATACTGTCGGCAATGAGCAGACTTTATTGTGACAATTGGGACAGAAATACCCACCGTATATCAGTTTCGAATGGCAGGAACAGAAGGTCGGTACACTTTCAAAAACCCTAGTCGGAAATCCCATCTTTACCAGTGTGAAACCTTTATTTATTTTGTTAACAGGTAGTGGTGTGACTGCCTCGTCAAACAGTTCTTTGAAATGGGTCTCATCCAGCAGGATTTTGTAAAAGGAGTCATCTCCAAAATTTGTCTGTTTGCAAAGTTCTTTACAAACTGCGACTTGTGCTGAAAGACCAATGACCTTCACCCTAATTTTCTCATCTACAAGGGAAGCTATCGTCTGGTGGATATCACCTGGATCGGTACTGGACAATGAGCCGAAAATGATTAAAACTTCTCTTGTTGAATGTGATGGGACCGGCAGAAGTAGTCCTCTAGCCATCTCTAGAGCGTTTTGCAAGGAAGGGTTCCCTTTGGGTTCCTGTTTCCTCATGTGCTTCAATGCGTCAAGGTGGTCCTGGGGGTTCCCACTAACGGAGCTTACTAAATGCGCCAACCCGTTCCGCATTATCACTATACCAATTTGCGAGATCGGGTTCTCGTCAAAGAACTCGTGCACAAAATCAATTGCATATTGGATCATCATCGCATGTCTATTAGGTCTCAGATCCTTCTCGGTCATACTTTCACTGCAATCCAATGTCAGGATCAGAGTTCTAATAATACCACGTTGGTAAGGTGTCACATCCCGCTTAGCTGCCCGCTTCTTTCTGGCTTCAACAAGACTGGCAACTAAGGATGTCATGTCGCCCTCATCATCCACGGTTACCAAATCCCAACTTCTCTTGATCTCGTCCTCCCATGCATACCCACCACTGGCACCTAGCAGATCCTTGTTCGCTGCCTTCCTCTTCCTCCTATTATTCCTTGCGTCCTTCATACGATCCCTGTCAAGCCTTCTATGCTTCTTATTTCTTGACCTCAAATTGTACCCATTAGCGTCAGTGGTGTCTGGAACGGTTTCCGGTGGAGGCATCTCACCTTGCGGCACTCTTCTTTGCCGTCTGCCATTGACGTTGATCCTAGTATCATCCGAATCCGATCCGGAGTCCATCTATGCGCCGGTTATTGCTCTATACAGCTTGTTCTTGTCTGTCACAGGTTCACTTGTTCGGTATTAGTAAAGAAGCGATTAAAATTTTAAATATTCGAACAAGTGCTGCTTCACAAGGTGAATAGGTATCGAGAAAACCAGTCACTGAACCTAATGCTTGTGCGCTGAGTGTGTCGGTTGAAATATACCGCTTGTAGGGTTATGATGCGGAACTTCAATGTCTAGCTGTAGTGGTTCCGACGATGAATCGGCGATGGCGAGGGGGACCAAATATGCAATGCCGGGATCTACTACAGGTAGACAAACCTTTATAATACTCACTGTATCCATTGTCTCTAGAAGGTTTAAAACTGCATCATTGTTTCGATGTTTCCAAGATGAGTTAGCGAGGCAGATATTGAAGAATATGCAAACAAAAGCACTTTTTCACTCACAAATGAGCGGAACCGAGACTTGAATGAGGATTGGCTTGACACAATGATAAAGATGCTTACCGCATTGCCGTACAGATACCACGACCATAAAAAGCAACAGCAGCAAAATGCTGCTAGAGGTTGCCCCGGAGATACAGTCAAAGCTGTCTCGGAAAGTGTGCATCGATTTGTCTACTCCAAGGTGTGCTAGTATAGAAGGCTGCACTACCCTAATCTTGTGCCAGCGGAGGTAGACATATGCACGCATTTACACCTCGCTCAAACCATTTTTCAGATAAAGAGGAACCATTTGGCTTATCCGTCTGTTAATGACAGTTGGCTTTTATTACTTCTCTGACACTAGGGGCAAGTTGAACAAACCGCAATGTTCAGATTTTGTCTAACCCAAACGCTATAAACCATATCCAACCACCGAAAACAGAAATCTGTAATACAATAGACCATGACTAAGTTGCTACATCATACCAGACCCAAAAAATCCAAAATTTTGAATTGGGCAATTTGGCCGAGTGGTTAAGGCGTAAGATTAGAAATCTTTTGGGCTCTGCCCGCGCAGGTTCGAATCCTGCAGTTGTCGTTATTTTTTGGACTTGTCTTTTTCAGTATTTTTGCTCCATCGAAACGTACATACAAAGGTCGGTATCCAACGAGGGTATAGACTCCAGCACATCACCAAGACATTGGGTCCGCTGAACTCATCGCAACTTTTAACTGGGATCAAATTGAACGTTTGACGAAATCGAAAATTGAAAAAGTTGAAAATTTTCAGTTTTGAAATTGGCGATGAGGTCCTCATCTCTTATGTGTCACTTGAGTTATTGTTGGCCCCTTCCCTGCTTTGAGATACAGCAAAACACAAATATGTCCAACCCAGACGAACTAGATGATGGACTGTTGTACGATTATGAGGAGACAGTAGAGGATGCCCCCGCGAGCGATGAGGGGAGCGCCGCAGGACTTGATGCTGAGGGGGAGCCTGCCTCTGAGAGGAAGAGGCCTCTTGAGAGCAGTACTGCAGAGGCGGTCCCTGAGGCAGGCTTATCGAAACGTCAGAAGAAACTACAGAAGAAGGGCAGTTTACTTTTGAAGAAGAGGGAGCAGATCCAGTACGAAATTGCCAAGAGGAAAAGTCTGGCGAATGCCACGCCGGAGGAGGTTTCTGAATACTTCGCCACTGTGATCCGTGGGAAGAACCCTGATCTGAGTGCGTTGGAGTTGGAAGGATTGTATTTGAAGAAGAACGAATTTTTGTCTAGTGCAGGGTTTACACACGACAGGGACTTGGACCATTTCCAAGAGTTCATGACACAGTTTTCGCGAGCACCGAGAGCAGTTATCCTGTGCATGTCCAATATGCGTGTCGCGGACGTCACGAGGGCTCTTGGTGGGAGTAAAACTTGCTTGAAGCTATTTGCGAAGAACAAACTGGAAGACGACGTTGCACGCGTGGAGGAAGTCTTAATCTCGGCGAACACCAAGGACAACAGCAATAAGAAGAACAAGAAGTTGAAGAAAAAGAACGACCTCATAAAGTTCCTCGTCACGACCCCGACGAGACTCTCCAAGATCCTCGAGTCGACAGAAGCACTGTTCCAGGGGAAGGACAAATTGGATATCATACTGGATGCCTCGTTTTTGGACGCGAAGGATCAATCCGTGCTGACGTTTGAGAACAACTACATCCTGTGTCAAGCTCTCAGAACTGTCCTGGACAAAAAGAGTTCCGTGAAAATCCTCTCATACTAAATCATCGGAACGAATATATACGGGCAGCATCAGTAGAACCAACGGCTACTCTGTCACCCCTCCCCACCTTTACAGCACCCATATGCATCATTTTTGTACAATAATAACATTATAATAACAATTTAGTAGCCCAAATCATGGACACAGCTTACGATGGGTGCGGTGGTCACTAATAAACATCTCCCGTCTCTCGCCATCCCATGAGCAAGGACACTCTGCATCCCGTGGAACTATGCGTTTATTCAATGCTCTCGACGGACCTTGATGGCGTGCAACAGTCCATCAACAAAGCCAGAGAATCGCAGACTTTGCTGATCTTATCGCTACGCCGCATTATGAACTCCCTCGACGATGAAAGCAAAGTGCTGTACAACGAAGAGGAGTATTCCGAGATTACAAACAAACTCACAATTCTGGAAGAACGTGTCCATCTTTTAAGGAAACGGTACGAGAAACTCACAAAGCATATATGAAGTAGGAACGTCCCTTCCAGTCAAAGTACTGTTCAAGAAACCTACATATTCGTTTACTACGTTATATACGCGAATGAATGCACAATACATAATGTGAGTGCATGCGTGTAAATAGAAATACATTACATATTCTATTGCAAGGATGCGCCACCCTCTCTCAGGGAATTCAATTCGGTCTTCTTGTCCTTCAAATAGTTGTCCAGCACTCCCACTTGTTGCTCTATATTATCTAGGTCCTCGGTAAACTGATCCACGTTTACTGTGTTCGACGACGTGGAAGGTTGCGCTAACAGCCCCTCTCTATACTTCAAAAGACCCTCCAACTGTTCTCTGATCAATTGCGCCCTTTCCAAGGTGATATTGGACGTGTTTAGTTCAATGGATATCGGTGTTGAGGAGGTTGCCGTTTTTGATACAACCACAGGGGCAGGGGCCACGCTGGGCGTAGACTTTACCGTTCTCCTCACTTGAGCTTGCTCGGACTTGAAATCGTACTGAACCTCCTGCTTTTTAAACACCTCAGCCAACGCTGCGGGCAGCTCAGAAGGTATTTCCGCGCCCTCGTCGTTACGCTGTCTCAGCACATGGACGAAGTAGAGCGCTGGATCTTGGTCCACGGAGGCTGCGCCACGCGGGTTCACAAGGGCCCACGTCTTATCCATATCTCTTACACCGATGTTAAAGAACTTGTCCTTGAGAACAAGACTCAACGCAGGATACGTGTACGTTCCATCTGTAGCGGTGGCACACGTCTCAAGGATTTTCTTGTACCCCTCCCTATCCTCCGGCAACATGTACCAATCCACTTTTGGAGGCGTCCTGCTTGGAGGCAGTTCAGCGTCCTCTTTTTGCTTGCTGCGTTGTCTTTCCTTAACCAGCTTTGCCTTGGACCCGGGGACTAGCCAGTCTGGCAATTCATCCGGCACCGAGTCAATGTTCTTGTTGACCATATCGAACACAACCCGCATGCAGATGACGAACTCCTCAAAGTCCAGCTGGTCATCCTCATCAATGTCTGCCAGAAACCAGATCTTGTTCAAAATGGAGGAGTCCTGCTTCGAGTTATAAAGGATCGGTAGCACTTGGTCGTGCGTCACCTTCCCGGAAACGGGCTTCAGCCCAGAGAAAATCTGCCAGTACTTCTTGATTTCAAACTGCTCCAACTTCGGCATTCCCTCCAGTGTGCTGTGAATGTTCTTCTCGATCCCTTCAGTGTGAATCAACCCACCGTTCTGCCGTCGAAACAGAAGTTCAGTTGCTGTTACAATCGAACGGTCCTATTTTATTGTCGATGAAGTTCTAAAATTTGAGATATTGTCTAACAGAGGAACACCACGTACGTAGATTGCTGTGCGCTTGGTGTCGCGTGTGACACTTGAACCTCCAGTACAAGTACTCCCGCTTGAGCATTATCTTTGACGCGTTGCGCTCGGAATGGCTGCTGCGAATTTGGGGGAGACCGCGGAGCAGAGGAGGCGGCGACACGGGCGTCTTTTCAAAAGGCTAGACTTGCACAATTCTGGGCAGGTCGATTTGGCTACGTTGCGAGAGGCCCTGGGGAACGAGTCACACCCTCTCAGCGAGTATGATAAGGGGATAGAGGCGCTGTTTGATGCTATGGACAGCAAACGCGATGGGGTCATTGATTTCGAGGAGTTTCAAGAATTTGCATCGCGCGCGGAGCCGCAGATTGCGAGCGGGTTCCATAGGATTGACCAGGATGCGGATGGGAGGGTTAGGAGATCGGAGGTGTCAAAATACTTGGGCCAACTGGATGCGTCCCGTACAGAGACAGACGTTCACCCACCAACTCCACCGAAAAATCGTAAAGTAAGACTCAATTCCTTCTTGAAGTGGGCGTTCAAGGGCAAAGGAAATCAGCAGAGCCCATCCGCGGAGGAGGAAGATCCGTATATCACGTATGACCAGTGGCGTGATTTTTTGCTGTTGATGCCCCGGGTGGGCGGGTCCAGACTAAACACTGCATATGCATACTTTTACGCCTTTAAAGATGACGTAGATTTGTCCTCTGAGGGGGACATGACTGTCACAAACGAGTTCATACGAGGATTTAGCTACTTTCTCGCTGGTGGGATATCGGGAGTGATATCCAGAACATGTACGGCCCCCTTTGATCGAATCAAAGTGTTTTTAATAGCCCGCACCGATCTGTCATCTACATTCCTCAACTCCAAGGATAAACTACTCCAAAAAAATCCAAAGGCGGACTTGAGCAAAATCAAATCTCCCTTGGTAAAGGCTGTTACCACTCTGTACAGGCAAGGCGGACTTCGAGCATTTTATGTTGGTAACGGTTTGAATGCACTCAAAGTGTTCCCGGAGTCCTCGATCAAGTTTGGAACTTTTGAGATAGCGAAAAAGCTGATGGCAAGATTAGAACATGTGGAATCAAAGGAACACTTGTCGAAACTATCAACATACTTTGCCGGCGGCCTGGCAGGGATGGTGTCACAGTTCGCAACCTATCCTGTAGATACCTTAAAATTTAGAGCGCAATGTGCACCACTGGACGCAACTTTGAAGGGGAACGATCTTCTAATACACACTGCCCGGGAGATGTTTGAAGCTGGCGGGCTAAGAATCTTTTATAGAGGTGTTACAGTCGGGATACTGGGGATCTTCCCCTACGCGGCCTTGGACCTAGGTACCTTCACGGCACTGAAGAAATGGTTTATAGCAAGGAAAGCTAAACAGCTAGGAATCTCGGGCGAGAATTTGTCGCTGAGCAATCTCGTTGTGCTCCCGATGGGTGCCCTCAGCGGGACCGTGGGGGCAAGCGTTGTTTACCCAATCAACCTGCTGAGAACAAGACTGCAGGCCCAGGGAACATACGCCCACCCGTACCTGTACAACGGATTCAGAGATGTGTTGCAGCAAACGATAAAGAGAGAAGGATTTCCAGGCCTGTATAAAGGTTTGGTCCCAACTTTGGCCAAAGTGTGTCCAGCCGTTTCCATCAGCTACTTATGCTACGAAAATCTGAAGAGATTTGCCAACCTGGAATAGAAGTGGGCAATGACTCCACAATTACCTTTCCATACATCTAAAAACTTATTTATTGATACTTATTCACCTAATCATCGATATTATGTATATATATATATGTGTGCCAATGCGCAGTTCGATATAAAATCCGTTCACCCAGTACTGTTCAAGAGTCTTGTCTTTTATTTACTTTTGAATAAAAAGAGGTTAACGATATAACTGACGCGTCAGTCCGACCAGTCGGAACGATACACGGCGCGGGAAGAGACCACAGCATGTCTCAAATACGTTCACTGGAGGGGGTAGATATCCATAAGTTAACTTCCGGACAGGTTATCATTGATTTGACTACAGCAGTTAAAGAGCTGGTGGATAACAGTATCGATGCGCACAGCTCACAGATCGATATCTTATTCAAAAATTACGGTATTGACTCGTTAGAATGTTCAGATAATGGGGACGGAATCTCCACAGGTGATTTGGACACATTGGCTTTGAAACATTACACGTCCAAGATTTCCAGTTTCGAAGATATCGCTGCCGTTGGAACTCTCGGTTTCAGAGGTGAGGCGTTGTCGTCGTTATGTGGTATTTCTCATGTCTGTGTAACCACCACTGTCAATCCACCAAAGGCATATAAGGTAGAATACAATGAGTCTGGGCATATTTCAGGCAAAACGATAACGTCCAGGAATAAGGGAACCACCGTGCAGGTGTCTAGTTTATTTTACAATTTACCCGTGAGACAAAAGGAATTCATAAGGACGATAAAGAGACAGTACCAAAAGTGCATATCGCTGTTACAAAGCTATTCCTTGATTCAAGACAAAATAAACTTCTCCGTTTGGAACATCACTGGCACTGGAAAAAAAAGCTTGGTGCTGTCCACTAGCAATAAGAAAACAGTCCTCAAAAACTGCATAAATGTGTTTGGATCATCAGCTGTATCTGGTGTTGCTGAAATGTCAATAATAATCGAATTGAATCCGACACATATGAGGCAACAGTACAAATTTGATGAAGAGAGCCAGACACCACAGGATATCAACTACACTATTTCCGTGGAAGGTTACATATCCAAAAGCTCATTTGGCTGTGGAAGAAATTCAAAGGATCGACAGTTTCTATACATTAACAAAAGACCAATCGAGTACCCTCAGCTACTGAAAAACTGTAACGATGTTTACAGGTCTTTCAACAACGTACAGTACCCCTTCATTCTCTTGAATTTTCAGGTGGACACACGGCTCATAGATATCAACGTAACACCTGATAAACGTACAGTTCTTTTGCACAACGAGCAATATGTTATTGATCTGTTTAGAGAACATCTGCTAGAATATTACCAAAACCAAGATTTACAGTTACCGAAAACTGTATTGTCTCAAGGAACTTTGGCCCAAAGCCAAGAAATATTTCATAGTTTTGCGAAGGATGAAGAAGGAAGTAGCAGCGGGGAAGATTCAGATGCCCATATTAGTAATCAAAGACCGGCAAAGAGAAGGCGACGTGGTGACGTGAAAACAGGTACTGAAACCACGTTTGATAAGTTGGTTCAAGACAGTCCTGATACTGAAGCAATAGAACCGGAAAGCTCGCAAAATTTGGAAGAATCGGAAAGTGAACTGGAAAAATCAATATATCGCACACTGACATCAGAAGATATAGCTCCTGATACAGCGGGATTTGGAGCAGAAGAGGATGATGCAATGTTTGAAGATGAACAAGAAAAAGATACGGTATCTACTAAAGAAAGCAATATATCTGTTAATGCTTTTCAGAAATTCAGACATGGGGATGATTCTGGGACTCAAAAGGGTATCGAAGAAAACACCGGTTCTCAACCCAAGGCCGATACTATTCAAGTAAACATTGACGGAGAGGCGCTCGAATTTCAGGCAACTTACTCCCAAGATAAAGAACTCGTCATCTTGCAAGACGAACTGGATTTAGAAAGCGGTAAAAATGAAGGTCGGGCTGATGATGCTGTTCAACCGTACGTACATCAAGAATTAAATCCGCGAGTATCATACCCAATATCAGAGAAGGAACTGAACGATAGTGTAACTCCCAGGGCATTAGGTGCCAACTCTCGTGAGGGAATCGACGAACTAGACCCCTTTATAGAACATTTGGAGACCACGGTTTCCACTTCTAAATGTGATATGAGCCTTAACCTTGGATCAGACCGAATGAACACAAGGGCCACTACGCAATTTATAAAGAAGGACCCAGAAGAAACAGACGAGTACTTGACCTTAACAGTTAATAAACAGGAATTTGAAAAAATGATGATCGTGGGTCAATTCAATTTAGGCTTTATAATTACTCGGAGAGTTAACCCTGATGGTAAGTTTGACCTGTTTATCGTGGATCAGCACGCTAGCGACGAAAAATACAATTTTGAGACTCTACAGAGAACCACCAAATTCCAATCACAGCAGCTATTAGTACCTAGGGTAATCGAGTTACCATTTATTGATGAGCTTATTGTGATGGATAACATTGATGTTTTTGAATCGAATGGTTTCAGGCTTTCTATTGAAGAGGATGACGCTACCGGTCAGAAAATAAAATTAATGAGCTTTCCGTACAGCAAGCAGACCGTGTTTGATATGGACGATTTTGATGAATTGTTACAGTTGATCAAAGACCAAAACGGGAGTCCTTGTTCTCATGTGCGATGTTCAAAAGTGAGAGCAATGTTTGCAATGAGGGCTTGCCGCAGTAGTATAATGATAGGCAAACCGTTAACAAAGACAACAATGGCCCGTGTTGTCAAACATTTGGGGACGCTGGATAAGCCTTGGAATTGCCCTCATGGTAGGCCAACAATGAGACATTTGTTGGAGTTAACAGACTGGAGGAACTTCAACAAAGATTACGAGTTAAATTAGTGGAACGAGAAATATAATAGTGTTTAAGCTTGCAACCATGGTTGTGAACTCTTGGAAATATATATTATTATACCTGATGGCCTTCAAAATTGAAATGCTTGAATGGGTTTAATGATCGAACCATAATATTGGATTTAACTCTTTTTCACTGTCTTACAGGAAGACTAACCGGAATTAGATAAAAATTAAGAGCTATGCTGTAGTTCAATGATTCCTGGCAAAGGTTTAAGGGTGTGGGATCGGTAGCCTTTTTTTCCCCACTGGCGACTTGAAGTCGAATTGAGGTTGATCAGCTGTAGCAAGTTCTTATCGGTGTGGGCACGTCCGGAAGCTCGAAAAACTTGTATGTTTAGATAAAATTTGGTACACTAAGGTTGAGACTGCAATGATATTAAACACGATCTTCAAAGGGTCTATACTTTGGAGCAAGTCAAAACGGCAAAAATCCGGTAAAGAGACACAAAAGAAAAAGAATGAGAGATTGGGGAATGAAGAGATTGAACACAGAGAATATGTGTTACCTAGTCGTCAAAAGAGGAACAAGAAACTATACTTGGGATTCTTTATATTTGTGAAAGCACATAGTACTAATTACGCAATTTCTTGTATTTTTTTGGTATCGATATAGCTTCATTATATACGTACGCTCACAGGGATTTCCTTATCTATTGACATTCGATTATTTAAGTCAGCGTTATTTGGGAGTTCGACGTGATCAAAGCTCTCTAAGAATTTCACTGGATTGGTTGTCGTTCCTCTGGTCCAAGACATGTTGTTCTAACAAAGTTCTTTCTAATAATATATGGAATTTGGTTCCTATATACTAGTTCTTGTCCTTTAACATGACCAAATAGACGATGAATAAACGAGGTCATTTATTGTTGCGCTATACTGTTAATGGTATATCGCATGCGGTAAAACATAACAGACTTATTGAAACTCATGCACTTACCTACATTTTCGATTTCTGCGACTTCTTCACCATCTTGGTTAAAAATGCAACCTCAAACAGTATCAATGATCTAATTATGATTTACTGTGTACTAATTTTTAAAAAAATCAGAAAATTATGGGCGTGTGGCGTAGTTGGTAGCGCGCTCCCTTAGCATGGGAGAGGTCTTCGGTTCGACTCCGGACTCGTCCAATTCTTTTTTGGGTCCAGCTTCTCCGTACTATATTAACATTAAGAAAGGGATGGGCATATGTTATTCTTTGATGTTATATTTTTCTGTCTCAATCCTCGTTGGAGGAGAAGGTAAGCGTTTAAAAGTAATCGGCATTTCGATTTACATTTTCCACTTGATAAACAGGGCTACAAACCCAAATTTTATTTCCATGGGAAAGATAAGTACCGATCAGGTGCTTATATCTGAAAGGATTGCTACTGGAATATCAAAAAGTCGCACTTGGACCTGTATCTCCTCGTTGCTCTACTACCCTATAACAGTCAGACCGTCAACAATTCCCATTTATAGTAGGCAGGAGTGAAAAAAAAAATTGTGTTTAAGTTGTACCATACTAAAAAAAAAATATTCAAAACGAGCTCATCACATACCTTCAGCTAGAATATATCGTGGCAGGTTTCCATCGCTGTATTATATGCTTAAGCTGCAGGTTGTTTTGGTTCCTCCGAGGGCATTGGAATTTATTCAGCCAGCTGCCGGATTGACTATTCCCTCGTCCAACAATACATTAAGCAATGCCTCAGCTCTTTTTAAAAATGGAATCAATCCGTACGATAGATCGTTGAAGGGGCCTTCAAACAACTCAGTATCTCAACTGAACAGCAATGTGCGTAACCTGTTGTACGCAAGAGCCCAGTTTGAGAAATGCGTGAAAAAATTCCTTGTTTTGACCAGTCCGAATAATACCCTGTACGAACTTTCAAATATAATCATGGATAAACTAGATAAAATGTATCGAGATATGGACGAGGATTTTCAGATATGCACCCTGCAGGACAATAAATGTAACGATTTGGATCCCGACTTTATTATCAAGGATGTGTTTTGCATGAATAATGTGGTCAGAGTGTTAATAAACAAGAACATCGAGTTTGACAAATATTCGGCAGTTTCTAGGTACCCTCAGTTGAAAAGAAGGAAAGTAAACGGGAAATTCGAGAAGCCTGTTCAGAACTCAGGTCAAAAACTGCATAGTGAGGTTTTGGCGATCTCAAAGAAGAGACTATCGAAGCCTGCATTGAGTCCATCGTCTAGTATATCAGGGTGTAAGACCGCTGTACCATTTACGAGGGTTGCTGCACCATTGTCTCAAGAACCTTATAGGGATATTGACTCCATAATGCTGAGCTCGATTGGAGATGAGTCAGGTTTGGAACAGGGGACAGCCTTCCAACCAAAATCCATTTTGAGTGGTCTGGCTGACAAACCTACGGAAAAACTTGTCCCTGACGATATCAGTTCTGTGAAAGGACCGACTGGGAACTACAAAAGTGGCAAAACATACTTGCAAGTACCACAACAAGAAACTCTGCTCGGGACGCCAAGGATATCAACCGTTACACCAAATAAACTAACCCCGCTGGATACTAATAACGACTCGATTGATATGGAAGAACCAGAACCGATGACCACTGTCATTAGGCATCCTCCACAGACAGTTATTACTCCCAAGTATGCAAATTCTGAAAACGAGCCTCCTAGCTCGAAAAAACGAGGTGACAAATCGGCAGATGAAGCGCGCAATACTCTTCATGGACACCTGGAGAATAAAAGCTTGGAAAGGAGGGTCCCCAAATCTTTAGAGAGAACTTCAGAAGCTGATATACGCAAGAAACATGAACTGTTACCCAGTAGGAAGATGTCTCTGCAGCGACAACAGAGCTCAATCGCAGATGATAAGGGATCCCCAATGAAAAATGTAAACGGCACTAGTGATGGGTCGATCTCAGACCAGGTACATCTTGCTGAACTACCAGATAAAAGAAAAAAGACCGATAGCGTTGAAACTGATAAGCCGAAGACCAAGGGCAAGAGCATATTTGAAAAGATCATGGAAAATAAGCATTCAGAGCCACAAATCATGAACTCGAGGAATAAAACTACAGGTGATAGCGAACTCGTACAGAACCAACCACGCCAGCACTCTCCCTCTGTAGAGGCAACCACAAAACTTACTTTCGATCCTGCGAGTAGGATCTTGAGCAGTAATGAGAATGCACATATCAGCGATCAAGACTCCCAACAGAATGACTCGTCTTTACATTCTTTCAGTAATTCCAGTTTTTTGAAATCCGATCTGATAGAAATGTTTGCTAATAATGACTTTGATCATTTACCCTGGCTGGGAGGTAGTTCGAGAATTCATAAAATTTCATTATCAAATGGGAAGTCTAGAAAAAAACCGTATCTCACAGTACTCAATAAAGATATTGATAATTCGCGACCAGATCCAAGAAATATTCTCCCATCAAGGATAACAAGGAACGCTGCCAAAAAGGCTGCTCAGAAGCTTTCTAGTCAGAACTGGGTGACAAACACTGCCCATCCCCCAACCTCGAGTGAAACCAGTGACGGAGGAGAATCATATGACTCAGAAGATTATTCAAGTGACAGTTCTACAGGTATTGTGACGGAGGTTTCTTCTGAAGATGAACCTGCTCGATCATTTGAACCGGAGAAAGATTTGAGACCTGTGAGTCAGAGCTTGAAAGAAAGAGTAATTGAAGACCATGTACTTCAATCCCTGAACGCCAAAATAGATCAGCCCACAAAAGAATCAGAGAATAAAAAGCAACAAAATAGGACAGTTTCCCATAGAGGTTTGAGCATAGATTATCGAGAAACGGGTCCAATTGCTTCGAAGGAAATCGTGTCCAACCGTATAGAAGCAAATTCTCGGGCTTTAGGATTAGACCCCGCCGGAAACCTCCGTACCATTGGTGGACATTCTTCAGCAGATAAATTCATTGCATACACATCAGGTGAACAGAGATTGGCCAAAAAGGATATTCCATCTAAAGGTGCTAGTTTTGGTAATACTGAGTACAGAGTAATACGTCATAACTTTCCACCACTTTTGACAGCTAGACAGTCTCAAATCCAAAATACCAGTAACTGTACTATAGAGACAACCGTTTCATCAACTGGCCAAGTCACTAATACTGGAGCATCATTTAATTCTGCTAATCTGCGTTCTCACGAGGGTGCTAAAAAACAGGAAACAAGTTCGCAGTCACCAAACAATGATACACACGATTGTTCAAGGAACAAATCTCTAGCTCATCTGGTCAAAGGTCTATCTTTGAAGCTACCGTCTCAATCAAAAAGCAAAAGTATGTTTCATTCGTCACCGCATAGTCTAGTGTCCAGTCACGCTGTATCGAACGGTAACAACATTCAAATTCCAGAAATAACCAGTCCGTCATTCAATTCTTCAGATGTTGTGAAAAGATTCGAAAGATTTGCCAAAGGCTCAGAATCTTTCACTGACACCAGGTTGAAAAAGTCAGGAAGTTGATTTAGCAACGAGGAATCCCCTTTAAAACGTGTATCCATTGGTAAATTACCAACCGTGTATGAAACGAGGGTGGATAAAATTACTAGTCCACTACGTGTAAAATTATGTATACTCTCTCAGTTTTTTCTATATATCGGCATCATTCATTTAATTTCTTTTTCCTTTACTTAAACGCATGAACTCTGCTTTGTTTACCACGTTTGCTTCTCACTCTTCGAGAAACGACTGAATAGCAGTATTCATCAAGAGAAACAATGTCATGTATAACAATACGTATATATAGCTAGTTATGGTGTGGTTACACATCCGAAAATTTATTACTTCCTCTCACAAAGCTCATAGCATCTTGTTTATTAATCTCGATTACTGTCGAAATCTTATTTTCGTATTTTACCCTGTAGAATCTATCTGCTACCGCCAACATATCCGTCCTGAATGTTGTACATATAAACTGAGCATTTTTGGATAGCTTTTTGATGGCGTTTGCAACCGAAGTTCTATACTGTTTGTCAAGTGCTGCGTCGATCTCATCAAATAAGTAAAATGGGGCAGGGTCTACCATCTGAATAGCTAAGATGAGAGCAATAGCACAAACTGTCTTTTGTCCACCGGAGAGCTGTTCGACGCGCAATTGTTCATTCTTTTTGGAACTGAATGAGACTGAAATGGAGACACCTGTATACACGGACTCCAGATCCTGAGACCCCCCATCCATGTCCACATCTTCATCGACATCTTCGTCTCTAACTGCAAGGTCACCCTTATCGGTATTCTTGTGAATTATTAGTCTGGCGGTGCCTTTCGGCACTAGTTCTTCAAAGACAGTAACAAAATTATCTGATACTTTTTTAAAGGTATTGTCCACGGCAGATATTTTCTGCTGTTTCAGTCTCTCAATTAAATCTTGGATTGACACTTTTGACTCCTCCAGCTCAGCTGCTCTTTGAGATAGTTCTCTTTGTTTTTCATTGAATCTCTTGAAGTTTTCAAAAGCCCTTTTATTGACGTTTGATAAACCGGCGATATTCTTGTTCACTTCATTTAACTTACTCAATAAATCTTCGCTTGATAAGGCAGTAAATTTGTTTAGGGCGTCTTCTGCAAGTAACCCAATTTCTCTAATCTTTTGTTGCAGTTCGTCCCGCCTGGAAGTGAGTGTTGTCTTTTTGATCATGTTCTTTTCGACATCTTTTTGAAATCCTTCTATTTTTTTCAACAATGAGCGCTGCTGTGAATTAGCTTTCTCCAAGATCTTTTCATTGTTATTTTTTTCGCCGGTCAAGCTGTCGATTTCTTTTTGAATTTCGTCAACGTCTTTGACAGCAGATTCACTCTCTATTGATACGAGGTGTTGTTGCTGCATTAAGGCGTCAACCTTTTTCTTCAAATCATTTGTGTACGAATCACCAACATCAGAGAGTTTGCTCTTCAACAAAATCTCCTGGGGTACTAATTTCGAGTCTAACTCCGCGTTTAACTGGTCTATAGTTGACGTTATGCTTTCAAGCGATTCTGTAGTGACATCCAATTCGTTAGAAATGGTAAGGACCGATTGAGACACTGATTCTAATTCCTCTTTTTCATTAGCCGAAAGTTCGTTCTCGAAATCTTGAGTTAAATTATCTTTGTAGTTAGATATTTTGTCTTCTACAGCCTTTATGCTTAGGGTATTCTTTTCCATTTTTTGAGAGAGTTGCGTTAAGGACTCATTGAGCAATACCTTTTGGCTCTTCTTTTTATTGTATTGCATTCTGGACTGTTCCATGTTAGCTAAGATAGTTTCCTTCCGATTTGCAATGTTTCTCATTTCACCATTAAGGTTGTCGATAGTCGTATCGATTTCTTGTAGCTTCTCTTTGATTGCATGTACTTCCTTGTTGGTAAGTTCATGTTGGTTTCTGGAATTGGTCAAAGCTTTTAACGCGTCAAGCCTTGTCTTCTTACGTTGATCTAGATACCCACCCGTCAGCACACCTCGATTATCGGCACGATCTCCATCCAAGGTAATGGCATTCAACTGATAGCTTTTAGCCATCTTCACACCTGTAGTGAGGTCTCTGACGACTATAGTCTTCCCAAACACATGTTTCACAGCCTTCTCAAATTTTGCGTCGTACTTGATTTTCTTCAAGAGGGGTGTGCATGCGGCCGACTGATCTTGTGGCGGAAATGTTACTCCGCTGTCTTCGTGTAATCTGTTCAGCGGCATAAAAGTCACTCTACCACCTTTCATTTTGTAAAGCTCCCGCATCAACAACGATGCTGTCTTATCAGTGTCAACCACGACATGGAAAAGGGAGTTTCCTCCTACCACCTCTGCACACGTCTTGTACTTTTCGCTCACCTTAAGCAATTCCCCTAGGGTACCAAATACAGCATCTGGCGACAGCTTCAACTTTTCCGTTATTTCTTTGATACTACTTATTCCGTTGGCAAGGTTTTTGTTCATAGTCTCGTTGAGTGCTCTTTCTGATAATCTAACGTCATCCGATAACGTGTCTAGTACTGAAAGAAGTTTTTGTTCAGTTCTCCAAAGTTCTTTACGCTCATCTATTACCGTAACATATTTTTTCTTTATAACTGCCAACTGTTGCGCTACATCTTCTAGTTCGCCAACGGTTCCGGGGCCTTCGACCGAATCAGAGAGTTCCTCAATCTCCATATCTAATGTAGATAAACTGCTTTGAAGTTGCTGCCGCTCTGTGACTAGCTCCGTTGAGGTCTTTTGTAAACCATGTAATAGCTCCTGTTGCTCAAGTATCTCCTTTTCAATCCATTGGTTCCTCTCTTCCTTAGTCTCGAACCTTGCATAATTTCCCTTCTTCAGTCTGAGATCTCTTTGGCGCTGCTGAAGTTGTGCTAATTTTAATTTGTATTGTGCTTCTTCCTTAGTTAAATCCTCGAACCTTGGAAGGATTTTCAAAAGTTTTGCACGTCTGCTTTGAATCTCTTTTGTAATCACCTTCAAGTTGATATTGTCCGCATTATTTTGTTCATCATAAGAAGCGATTTGTCTTTTCAAGTCTTTTATTTTGATATTCAGGTCACCCAGTCTGTTTGAGATTTCCAATTGAATTGCTTTAGCTTGTTCCAAATCTGTAGTGGTTTTCAATTTCAGTTTATTGTCTATCTTTTGCAGTAGAGCGGTAACTTGCTCAATCACACCCTCCCGCTTATCAAGTTCCTGAATGTACTGCTCTGACGATGTAACTGTCGAGTTATAATTGTCATCCAAACTTTCAATCTGGTTTATGATAGCACTTAATTCCCTGTCGTACAAAGTAAACTGGAAAACTTTCCGATTTCTTTCCATGTTATTATACCGTTCGAGTTCCTTCCTCTCCTCCTCCATTTCCTTCAATTTACCCTTCAGTTCATCCATTTCTTTCATAATCTGGTTTCTCTTAAATTCGGTGTCCTTCATATTTTTCAAAGAAGCGCGTAATTTTGTTTCAAATGACTTTGCACCTATTACGTCTTCTAGAAGTAATAGCCTTTCCTTGTCTTTGGCGTTCGTTAATGCAATAATACGACCTTGTGGTACGATGTTGTAGGGGCTCCCCATTGAAAACCCTGCACTTTCAAGCATTCTGACCAGATCGCTTTTGGTCACGTTCCTATCATTGATTTGGTAATCATCCTTTTTCAACCCGACAGTTCTCCTGACAAACACTTCATCATTTGGTCTAGGAACCACTCCTGAAGACAAGATGATTCTGTGATCCGGATCGTGGAACACAATTTCTACCGATGCGCTCATTACCGATCCTGAGCCTTGATGGATCAGACCCTGTCTTTCTTCTCTTTTCAGATTAGAGTAATCATCGCTCAAGACAAATCTTATAGCAGCGAAAAAGTTGGACTTACCTGAACCATTAGAACCAATAACAATATTATGATGAGGCGAAAAGTTATCAATTATCGTCTCATTCCTATAGGTTTTGAAACCTTTAATAACAACACGCTTAATATACATCACACAGGCAATGCCGTTCGAGACTTCAGAGATAGTTGGACCAGGCTGGATATTGCCACAACTTCCGACTTGAAGTTATTACAACTTTATTACGCGTCGCGTCACTTCAACTCTTTCTTATTTTTTTTCTTGATTTAAATGTTTTTCTTTCCTTTTGTTTACGAAAATTATTTGACGCGTCACGTTTGCTATGCGAACAGCTCTCCGTTAGGAGATAAACTGTCAACCAGTCAGAAAGCCGGTAAATAGCGCGCGGTCTAGTAGACCCTCTCTGTAATCCGCACCGATCAGCATTAGGTAATCTCCTAGGTAACATTTAACTAAGAGAAGACATAAGAATTGGTAATAATATCCCGTTCCTACGTAGTGATCACCAAATTACCCACGTGACCGTGTTTCCATCTCAGAGCCTCTTCTCTTGATGCTACTCTCTTGCATACGACTAGATACTATTCATATACCAGAGAACCAGAGAACTATTACCATTATAATAGTCTTAACATAGTCATCCCGCATAACGGATACTATAGGTTCAAAAATCAAAAAAATAAATGGTTGCTAAGAGATTCGAACTCTTGCATCTTACGATACCTGAGTGTTCCCACTGTGTACAGTGGTTAAGAAAGTATTGAGTTTCTTGAATCAGGCGCCTTAGACCGCTCGGCCAAACAACCGTTTAATTGACAAAAAAAAATTAAAGTACAACTTTTTATAGAGCTCCCTAATAAATCTAGTAACTCTATAATTAAGTCCACTTTTATGCACCCAGACCAGAACACACGCCTGGTAGATACGCAAAAATAAGTAATAAGTTTAGGGAACAATACTCCAGTCGTTGATTGGATGCGATTAGGAAGAAAAACAGGCTTACCTAGGTATTAGAAAGCATATATAACGGAACCAAAGTTAGCAAAACGACTTTGGAACAAAAGGATGTGGTTCACTTGAGATAAAAATTTGTCTTGGACAAAGTGATTATACTATAACCTACTCCATTTAATATATTTGTTGTCATCTCACCTGACTGCCAACCAGTATCCATATCGAAGTTATCGCATCGGTCATTACTTGTAACTGGAACAAGAGGGGTCCATCTCTTGTTCTAAATAGCAGAGACAAAGTTATGTCCACTGGATCGGTAAACAGAACTATGTAACGGACTGAATTTATCTAGATTCAGGAATGATAGGAGTTTGAAACAGGAGACGTAAGTGAACCAAGAGTGTGACGAGTTCTCCCAGCAGACGGTGCGTGTCCGACTCCAGAAGCTTCTCCCGGATACGAAGAATATACGAGAGATACGTAAAGATCCTTTACCTTTTATATGACGATAAGTAACTTAACATTTTACGAATACCTGCAATTCCATTTCTGACATTATATGTTTATTTATACTTCACATCTGTGAGGATAAGAATCAGTATAAGTGAACTAAATTCCATATATTTATTAAGAAAAACTTTTGATAGAACAACATGTCTTGAACTAAGGGAACAACAAGCAACCCAGTGAAATTCTTAGAGAGATCCGATAACACATTGCCGGGGGGTGCGGTTAGACTCACAGGCGCATGATCAAATCCCAGCAAAACAGAGGCTAGTACTAGTTTTTGAAACTTCTTTTTTGGAACAGATGGGTACCCTTTACATTAATCACATCTCAAAATGAGTAGTACATTTGATCCTTTGTCTGCCGTTCATCAAGGCATTTTTGTTATGAGAAGCTTGACAAGTTACAAAAAAAATAATTTAACCGCTCATGATCTTTGTCTTTCATATAACGAAAAATGCTAACCAAAAACTCTAGTTTCTGGATGCTTTTTTTAACTCACAAAAAAGTCCTTCACCTCTTTATTTCTTTCAAAAGGGTGTGTTACTGACATATCATGCAAAAATACAGCACAAAAATTTAAGAAACCAGACATATTGTTTTAGAACAGCCCTGCAACTTTCAATAACAAAATTGACAGTGAAGACAAAGAACACCTATAAAACGTACTTATCCAGATATATATGTTCACCGAGGTTGTATGGGAATGGGATCTAAAAGGTAATGGTAGGCTCCTCGAAAAAACAAAGCATATCTAAAAGATATCCAAAGTTGTTGTTGTTGGTTCCTTGCCTTCATATTCCCAAGAATAAAAGTACTTAAAAACTCCCATCATGTTCTGGTGGTTTGCATAAACTGGGACAGTTTCAACGCTAAATGCCGTAGCTTCACGAGTATTCAAAGGTTTGAAGGAAACACCAGTAGTGACGGTGGGTTTTGCACCAGTCAAAAGTGTTGGCACAATCCAAGTAAGGGTGGTGGTACGCATTATTGAGGTTTTAAATGTTTTTCTAGATGGCAGTTGAGTAGTACAGTAATACTTGCTGTTTTTAGATAGAAAATATATTACAACGAGACAGCATCTTTCAACACATTACTCCAAGCACCTTTCGCTTTAAATATCTGGACCTTTGGTAGTTTGG
Organism: Huiozyma sinensis; assembly: GCA_030705205.1. Lineage (NCBI taxonomy): Eukaryota > Fungi > Ascomycota > Saccharomycetes > Saccharomycetales > Saccharomycetaceae > Huiozyma > Huiozyma sinensis. Next base: position 159,534 of record JANIWX010000012.1, read on the forward strand.
TTGACTTGTAAGAACGTCCATTTGAAACGTAGTTGCTTCCAAGTTGATGTAAACCAGTTTTTTGTTTTATTTTTGTTAAAACATTGTAATTACCCTTCTAGGTAAATACACGTTTCGTTTAATCGAAAAAAATCTCTGGGCTTAACATAAACGCAGCGGTAGCACAGAGAGTTCACTCAACAACTTTACTGGTTGAAGGACTCTCTCTTTCAAAATACCCTTCTGTTTCATACTTGATTCGTAATAATGCTTAAATATTGCGGCAAGTAGGGTGACTATTGAAAACGGTTAATGAGGTAGCAAAATAATGTTGGATATAGTAAATAACAGCAGTGTGATATTTTCATAGGCTCGAACTGACGACCCAATGGCAAAGATATGGGATATGAAAGATTCATTCTCCCTATCGCATACTTGATAATGGGAATAATGACGCAGCATGCCATAATAAGAATATTATGTGATAATATATCCCATCCATTGAAATGAACAAGTGAGAAATATCATATATGTAAAGGACACTTATATCGAACAATATGATCTCTCTTTGATACAAGACAGAAGAGATCATTGAACCATATATTTAAATATGAAGTATAAATAAAAGTCAAGTGAACTAAAACATCTAACATACTCTACTACAATGCATAGCCTCGGCGATAAAGACGCTACTCAGCAAATAACTCCTTGTAAGGTTAAATGATCAAATGCTACACTTCTCGTCTTGCAACCTCATTGAGGTGATCGCATTAATTGCCAAAGCAAGCAACCCTAGATTTTATGTGTTGAAAGTTATACATTTTTTTTTCGGTTATTTGAGATAAAGGAACTTTTTAAGTGGTAGACCCGCTCTAAACAAAAAAACCGGGGCTTCTTTAAAAAGGTGAGTTTGGGATGGAAGCTGGAAGCTTTCTTCTTAACTCCCCGTTATTGAGAGCTGTTTAAATGGGTTCCACCATTGCCGCTTTTTTCTAATGTATGCTACTTTAGTTTACTATATGACTCGATAATCTCCGGTGAAACACATGCAGCTATGACGATTCGAGACGAATCATCTGCTTTTAAAATATCTATACATGATCCATCCTGTTTGCCACAACAGCATAAACAAATTGTTCTTATAGAATGTCGTTGGTTTGTTTTGAGACAGAATTTTTAAAGTTATAGAAACTTGTCGAACCCACTCATACTTTTTCAGAAATAATATGTTACAACTGCTTCAGCAGCAGCTCATAACATTTTAATGTATTTTTGCAACGAGGGAGCATTTTACAGTTTAAAACAACCAAAACTACCCTCAACGGGTGGTGTGATCATTCACTCAATGACCATATAAGACTATCCATTGTGGCTTGATGGCCACAATGGATAGTCCAATCAGATGAGAAAATGATACATATATAAACAAGTTAAACCCCCCATTTTTTACAAGGGTGAGTAATAAAGCGTTTTCTTAGTTCTTCTTAACGACCGAAACCACTGATATGTTATTAGTATTGGTTAGATTTTCAATTGCATAATACACAGAATGAAGAAAGTTAAAATCACCCAGGAGAACATGTTTCATACTCCTTCCAACATCACTGAGCACTCTAAGAATCGAGTATCAAGAAAAAAAACTGTATTTATTTACCAAACTTGCAACACTGACACCACATCGCAACGTCTCTTCTAAAATCCTGGCCGAGATGCTTGTCGCACAACCTTGCATTACCCAAAACATTCTGCATCACGTGTATTTTAATTATTAAAACATTTAGTACATTTGAACATGTCATCATTAAACTAGCACTTTACAAATCTAAAGGTCCGTCGGTTAATTCTTGCATCAGCAGCAAGCACCAATGATAGTTAGAAATATACTTACCAGGAAAGTGCTATGCTGCCTGCTCTTTCTCTTACCCGCTATCGTTGCCGCTTCTGAATCTGAACCTGAATGTGGAGTAACGGGGCTACAGGCCACAGCGAAGAGCCTAGGTTTCGAGGGATCTGAGATATCTCGTTACTTCACTTTGGTTAAGAGAATAGACAAGTGCATAGCAGCAGATAATAAGAAAGATAGGAACTATGCTGATACCCTAAAGCAACTAAAGAATCAGCTCTACTACAAGGCAGGATTGCTACAATTATCCCTTGGGCAAGAATTGAAAGCTATGTCATCTTTTGAAAGCATGCTGAGAGACCAGAACTACAGAGACTCGTACACTAGCCTTGCCACAAAAAGACTGAATGAACTATACATTGAATTTGGGTTTTGGGATAAACTGACAAATGATGAGGATAATATGGCGGAGATCTTCAGTTCTCTAAATTCCACGCTTTTCCAAAAGTTGGAGAAGGGTTCTAGCAGTATAGACACTTTACCGGACGAACTGAGACCTATGTTGGATATTTCGCCCTACGATTTGACTACCTTGCAAGTTTCTATCGATTTTTTGACGAAAAAGCTTTCCGAGAATTTAGAACCTTCCTTCGCCAATGAACTAGTGAAACACTACGATTTGGTTTTGGAAAAATACAAGACATCTTTGACTTTAGACCAACGTTTGAGGATACATCATGCAAATGCTATCCTTTTGATGGTTGTACTGAACTCAGACCCATCTCATCAGTTAAGAAGGTGCTTAGCGATTGACATGGATTACTCCCCTTGTAAAATGCTTACTCTGCTCAATTCGAAACTGGAGAAAATCAATCCACACCGGGCTCAAATACTTGATCCGGACGTTTATGCATTCCCTGATAGGGAACGTGGTGGTAGGCAAGCGACAGAAGTTCATTGGGAAAACTTGGCAAAGTTTTACCTGGATCCAAACTCAAAGCCATGCATTCGGAAGCTGCCAAAGGACTACAAGTTTGTGAATAACTATGAACTTATTATGGATACGATAAGCAAACTTTTGAATTATCTTTTTGAAGACGATCAACCTCTAGCAACTAAGAGGATGATTGAAGTGAACGCAAAAGGAAAATATGCAACGGAGTTTGGCAAATACATAGATCTAATTGTGTGTGAATCCAGTATCCACACTCCTCATCCAGTAACAAAAAAATTAAAGTTATCTCAATACTGTAAAAAATGCCTAAAAGCCGTGTTGAATGAGGAGCAGTGGGAAGGCTTCAATAAGGCTCTAACTAAGAAAGAAAGATTGCCAGATAATGTTTTGAATAGCCTATGGAACAACTATCCAAATATGGCCATTTACATGGTTGATGCTATTCTTCACAAACATAAAGTGAAGAGCGGTGGTATAAGCCCTGTCCAAGATGAAATCCTGCAGTTTTTCACAGATAATCACCTTAACGAGTCAGAGAATAAGTTTATCAAAAAGCAAAGAGATTACATTAACAAACTTGTGGAGAAGAAACAGCAACAAGAACAAGAGCAGTTCCAAAACCACCATCAACAATTTTTTAACTTTGGACAGCAACAATACCAACAACATCAACATCATCAACGGCAGCAACAGCAGCAACAGCAGCAACAGCAGCAGCAACAATATGCGGAGCCCCCTCCAAAGACAGATAAGGATTATTATAAGATTTTAGGGGTTGCAAAGAACTCCGATTCAAAGAATATCAGGAAAGCCTATCTGAATTTAACGAAGAAGTATCATCCAGACAAACAGGGCCAGTTATCACAAAAAGAGCAAGAACAAAATCATGAAAAGATGTCTGAAATCAATGAAGCGTACGAAATATTGGGCGACGAGAGTAAGAAGAAAGAATATGATGACGGCAGATCTGGCCACGGGAATGCTCATTTTAGACAACAGCAAGGCGCTCCTTTTGGAAGGAGAGGAGGTCAAGTAAAATTCAAACAAGGTGGTGGTTTTCCGTTCGGTAACGGAAATTTCAAAATGAACTTCGGCCATTGAATAAAGAGGACAGATAGGCCGAAGATGCCAATTGGAATAATACTTTATTATTCTACGTATTAGTATAGACTTCAAACATAAAACACGTGTTTCGGATTAGATAAATTAAAGTCAGATTATAGACGTAAATGTCCTTTGGGGTGAGAAGCTTATGTTCTTGTTCAATGTCTTTGAAGGATAAGGGTGTGTAACTTCAATATATGCATGCTTCAAAATAGAGATCTCGGAGTGGTGTATTTTAAGCTCTTGAATGATTTCCTTAAACACACCCAAAATCACAAACAGCTCATATTTGCGGTCTGCAGTGCTGGCCCGATAAGGACACACAGTTTGGCGCAAAAAAATAAGTGGGAAGTTAAAAACCGACACTCTCAAGTTCGTAAAATTGTCATACTACTACTCCATTTTACTTCGTACGGTCAGCTCATGTTGGTACTACTATCCCTCATGGTACCGTAACTAATATCCTCGTCTTCACTTTCGCCCTGTTCGTCTACGGAAAAGGCATTATGTATGTCACGCAATTTGTTCATAATATTAACTATGAATGGTCGCAGTTCATTTATCTCAAATAGACTCAGATTATCTAACTGTAGATGTGATTCATTCAAATATTTCAAACCTTTCAACACTTTTACCTGCCTCATTTCCCTCAAATCTTGGATTCTATTCCTCAACTCATGAACTGGATCATGGAAGTCATCAGATGCTCTTTTGAATAAAATTTCTGATAAAACCAACCAATCCCACGGCAGCGGACTGAACCTGTCCGGATATGTTTGTTCAAACTGTATGCTTCTATCCAATCCCTTCATTGTGAGCCATTCCGGGGCTATGATGTTACACTTAGCCTGCTGTTTCAGCAGTAATGCGATCCAAAGGGCCACGTTTGTCGATTGCATTGCAACCATGTTATTCAAGGGAACCTCATCGGTAGTGATCATCCTCCAACGGTGTGGTGTCCAAGAAGTGGTGCTTCTGGAACCGTTTCTGTCATCACCGTGGTTTCTCTTAACCCGCTGCCTTGTAGTTATACGTGGGAATATTTTTATAGGCTCATTTTCAACCAGAAACTGTATCTCTTCAGGGGAAAATGTCTGAGATAGATGAGCTGGTAATGCCATGAATTCGCGCTGGCTAGTCTGAATAGGGACAAATCCAAAATCAAGCTCGACCTGGAGTTACGAATAACAACCTGTCACATTTAACTTTTCGATATTTTGAAGTTTTTTTCTTACTGCAAAACCGCTATGTATTTTGTCGCCGAGAAAACGATGGACTTGAGTCACGATTAGCAAAGACTGCTCCATTGTTGTGTTGATTCGCACAGCACCCACCGCTCTCGAGAGGAGAATAAGTAAATACCCACCTTGTATTTAGCTTACAATTGGTTGCGTTGAAAATAACTACATGCTCTAACAATGGGTGCGGGTATTAATGCTGTCCGTTCAGCCTCAATGTGGAGACACATTTTCAACAATACAGGATCTCAACTATCTGGCCGTCACACAGCATCTTCTCGAAACCTTATTCTATCAATTTTGAATTCAACGGCTACCAAACGCGAGGCCCGAGATTACTTGACAAAATACACCAATGAACCTGAAACTATTAATCACTGTCTCTTGGTGATCCGGCATCTCCATTTTTACAGACCTCAAATCTTACAGCAACTATCGAACACAATTAAGAGATTAAGAATTCTAGGTCTACGCCCTATATGTGTCATTCCTCCCTCCAAGCACCTTATGAAACAAGGCGAAATATTGGATAAGGTCATAACACAGGCCAGACTGAAACCGCTCCATATACAAGATGGCCTAGTGAAAACAACAGAAGGCACATACAAGTCGGTACTACAAGATAGAAACAGTAACGTGTTCGATAATTCAGTTCCGGACTTCGTTCCCATAATAAAGCCATATATCTACGATGAGAGGAAGGCATCCGAGTACATTGCCAACGACATGATGAAGTTTATGACACACATGACGGCGGATCCCATCTTGAAGATCGATAAATTGTTCATCTTGAATAGAATTGGGGGAATACCGTCTGGTGAAAGGAACGATAACGCGCATGTTTTTATCAACTTGTCGCAAGAGTTCGCCTCTTTGTCTCAAATGTTGAAAAGTAAGATAGCCTCTCTGGCAAAAAGGGAACCCCAATCTGAAAACCTGCTTGATAGAATGCTAGTGCATATACAGGAAGATCAGCTCGTGAACATGGAGGTTGAGTTCAAAGAACACTTGCAAGACTTGCAGCTTGCCAATTGTGTCTTATCCAACCTGCCATTCACCTCCACAGGTCTCATCACCACCGTCAACTCTGCAGCTTTGACTTCCGATAAAAATAATCCACTGCTTTACAACCTGCTGACTGATCGCTCTTTAATTTCATCTTCGCTCCCTCGTTTTAAAAGAAGGGCTCCCCGGAGAGGTATTGAGTCCTTATTGGCGCCGGAAGAAATGGATACTTTTACCAATGATGAGTTTGACGAAGATTATAATGACGAAAAAAATAGCTACAGTAGTGATGCTGTTTTGGTAACCACTGTACTCAAAAAGGGCGTTGACATTCGCATCTTCGACGACAAACTCCTTACGGCTCAGAACTCTATTGGTCTAATAGGCGATCAAGCTGGAGATACTGATGCTAGTTCTGAAAAAAAAATCTCCTCCAAGGAGAAAGTGAATTTAACCAAGATGAAAGCAATTTTAGATCAATCCTTCAATCGTTCGTTAAACCTGGAACATTACATGAAGAGAATTAACGGCCGAATAGCGGCAATAATAGTTATTGGAGACTACGAAGGCATTGCAATCCTAACGTACGAGGGACCTAAGGATAACCAGTTTGTGTATTTAGATAAATTTGCCGTGCTACCACACTTGAAAGGGTCTTTGGGTATATCTGACATCATCTTCAATTTAATGTTTAAAAAGTTTCCTGAGGAGGTTGTCTGGAGGAGCAGGAAGAATAACATAGTTAACAAATGGTATTTTCAGCGAAGCGTAACTGTGGTGGACTTATCGGTGAGTATAGAAAATGATCAAAAGGACAGTCAGTTCAAATTGTTTTATTACGGGAATCCTGAAAATACTGAAAAGACAATGACTAATGTAGACAGGTTGAAGGAATATGTAAGATACGTGAGAGATATCAAACCAAGTTGGGATAAATAAAAGGTATGTATAAAATTATAATAACATCTGTGTGACACATAGAGGAATATTGACGACAGGGAATTTTCATTAGTCAACGAAACGGTCATTTATGAACTCCCATTCCTGTTCAAGTGTTTCGTTTCTGTACTTTCTCCTAATATTCGGAACATTATGTCGGATCCTGTTATCTCCAGGTTTATCATTCCACATATCAATCAGACCCAAAGGTTCAGACATTACGTCGTCACCGTTATTTTTGATTACAATCCCTGACCAATGGGCTTTGTAGAACCCGTTATACCCACTACTAATCACTGAATTTCTGGCCAATTCACATAAATCTGCAGCGTTGAGAAGATAGATACTGGCAGCAACACTATATTCCTCTATCATAGGCTCTAATGTATAAGAGGAATTGAACAGGACGGATCTTGATGATATGCAAACCTTAAACCCAATTCTTAGCATCTTCATGAAAGGGTTTTTATCATATGTGTACTGACCGGCGACTGAAATGTCACGAGATAACTTAACAGGATTGGCCTCTGGACCATTACTTGGCTTTGAAGTACCTTTATGGTCATCCAGAAGAGCATCGGTATTGCCTGATGACATGTTCACTGATGATAATGGTGCCGTTATTATCGGAATTTGAAATAGATAGAACAGATACTCCAAAAGGGATGGGGCATTCCAGATCGGTTCACCCTGCAACAGGCCGCCATTGCAGAGTAGCAAATTGCACACCAGAGACTCTACCTTTTCAGTAAAGTAAAGAGTGGTTGAGCTAAATTGCGAGGTACGATTAGACGTGGAGGGAGAGCAGTAACTTCTGAGAGGTATCGTATTCTTATGCTTCTTGTGTCTCAACTGGTTGAAACGTGCCAGATTCGCAAAGGTGTAGTAAATATAGTGAGAGATGGTTGGGTTATCACCGTCAGCGACCCAGTCTTTTGGAGAAAGATTAATATCTGCAAAGACCTTCCACAGGTACTCATCGGACTGGCTGATTACCACGTCAAGAGAGCAAACGTTTCTCAAAAAAAAGTCAAGTTCCTTACTTTCTTGATTCTCAAACAGAGGAGTAAAAATTGAATCCAAGTAGTCTTGGAAGTTGGACACTCTTCGAGCGACAAAAAGTTGAGGAAATACTCTGGATACTTGAATATCCCATCGGATATTGTACGAAACCAGTTTCCACTTAATCAACCAATGGGAAAATTTTATCCACCAATTATTTGTCTGGGCGTTACTGTCTTTCGGATCGTAGAACTGGAAGTCTACTGAAATCTGGCCTAGTTGGTATTTAGATTTTTCCAACAAATGGATGGTAAATCTGATCAGTATTTCCGCAAGGTATTCACCCTCGATGGCGTTATCAAATTCCAAAAAGATCTTGGCTAGAAGATAATAGCGCAGTTTCAAGCCACTCAGTTCATTTTCAATCTCACTCTCGCTGTATTTTATGATGTGGTAAGTAGACAAATAAACGTCTCTATACCAATCCAAAAATTGATCATCGATCACTTTTAAACCCACTTCCAATGGATTTTCATGGGAACATCCCAGTTGAAAAATGTCTCTTATGGTAAGCCCGTCTCCTGAACTTGTCACATGAACTATTCTTGTGGATTCTGTGTTAATTTTCTCCCAAATGAACTCGCTCAATTGTCTTTGGGTGACTAATCCACTCAGCAGAACTCCCTGGTCCACTTTTCTGCAGTTATAAAAGTCTCTATAGGGGACCTGCTTGTTCTCTAGAATCTCAGATTTTGATTTCAAGTGTTGAAACAGATCGAATTTATCCAGAAGATAGTCTAGACGTTTCTCAGAAATTTCGTTCATTGGATGCGACTGAATCATCTCAATCATGAACCCAAAGTTGTGCTTGAATTCCCGGAATGTTGGGATCTCTCTTTCTTCCAAGTCGTCCTCGTCCAAACCATGTGTTTTATTGTGCTCAGCTATCGTGCTCACAAAATCGTCCAGCTCAAATTCCTCTCCAGTATAGTGTATTGAACTCGCTACTGGGCGGTTGGCTAGACCATAATCGTGAGGGCGGAGACAGTAATACCCGCTTTTCACCTTTCTGATTGGGTTCTCGGGGTCAAATTCAGCTTCACCTACAAATCTCTCATCTTTATCAAATTTCCAAAACTTGGGCAAAGGCTTAGGATACACCAACCATTTCTCAATATCATTCTTGATATTGGATTCACTATCTTGAAAGGACCCTCTAATGTACTTTCCCCTGAACTTTACCAGCTGATGGAAGGGATTAGTAACTTCCCTAATTTTTTGGAAATGGTAGTGAGTCGATGACGCAGGCTCTGGATTTGAACAATTGCCCTTTGATGAGTATCTTGACTCTTTACGAATTTCATCGTCCTTATACTCTAAAATCATCGTGCCCCTCTCTTCTTCCGAGGGGTCTAGATACATAGGGGACCCGACAATCATTTGCTTGTCGAAATTTGTTTTCAACGCAATCATATCCATATCATCAATTGAAATGTCCTTTTTCTTCTGCAATTGCCTTGTCGCTTCTGTGCTTGCTAGAGGCATCGTCTTAACGGCGACATCCGACATTCCGTTCTCTTCGGAGAATAAACTGCGCTTATCAGTTACCGACCCCACAGTCATCGTATATCTTATTGTAAAGCAGGTTGAAGCAAAGCAAACACCGTAGTCACAATGGAAGAACCCAATTCGGGACAGACAAGGACAATGTTATACAAGAATAGAGGACAACGTTTGGAAGTTTATATAAGGTCTCCTATATTAGAACACTTGACCCTTTTTTAAATTTCTGTCACGTGGACGATCGTTTGTGGGGGGGAACGCCCCAAGTGCGTTAAGGTGGACGATGCGATGGCCCTGCCCAGTTCACAGACGCTGGCATTGCAGTTTGTGTCAAGCGTGTAATATAGTTTTTCTTTGCTTTAACTTGTATGCCATCCATTTTTGGGGGTGCCGTTGTGATTTGTACTACACTTTCTCGGCAACAATTTGAATACTGCTGGGAAAAAACACTACCTCATCATGTTTGTAGTTTTACAGGCACCAGAAGTATCAGCAACCACAACTGTAGTCTAACTATGGTTGAATAAGTGAATATTTTTAAGTTTCGCGTATTATTCTATACCATATTCTGTTTTGAGGGCAGAAACGTTGCAAGTTTTGAACAACCAAAATTCATATTGAGCTCTTTAGCATACACGTATCATTTAATACCATCAATTCCGCCGTTTCTTGAATAAAACCTACAAGTTTCACTTTCTACATCATGCGCCAAATGATAGGTGTAGTGGTGCCACTATTTTTTTTTGATTAATTATCACTTGAGCTTGAAGTTGAGGAAGTTACTTCAAATGCTGTGTTATAGACACGTAAATGGCATCAATATATGTAAAACGAACTTTGGTCGAGGTCTTAAATTAAACTCCGCAAGGTACTACACTCCATGACTATCTTCAGGTTTACTAACTATAGGATAAAAAAATTACATCAAAGATCTTATTCAGAATAGTACCTTGCTACCTGTCTTTTCAGAAAGAGTATATATTATCAGTATTTATCAAATGCCGGGGGAACTTCAATTTCTTGAGTAGGTGTAGTAAAAATATCACAACCACTGAAATGTTTCGAACACTATACAATAACCACGTCAGGGACAGGACTAATTAATGAGCCAGGGTTTGTTAATAGATTAACCTCATTATTCTGATTCCATTAAAATTAGATCTATATCAGGGTTTTTGAATCATAGTCAATGGGTTGTCGAATTTGATTATCGTCACGAACACGTCACGGCAGTTCAATTAATATTAGTATAGTTCTCTAAACTTTCCAATGTAACACAAACTCACACAGTTCTCAGTCACGAGACATACAGTTCTTAGTAACGACATACAACTCTCTCTCCTACGAGACACACACAGTAAGCCCTCACTCACAAGGCAATCCTTAGCAACAAACAATAGGCAACAAACAATAAGCCCGAAAAAATATATTCTTCATGAAAAGTGAAAAAGAAGAGAATTTTCAGTTAACAGATATTTTCTTGATTCTAATTAGAAGTAGTTCGTTACATAGTTCTAG
>JANIWX010000129.1:0-19325 GCA_030705205.1 Huiozyma sinensis
GCCGACTACGCCCAATTGTTGGCCAAGAGATTGGCTGAGAAGAAGGCTGAAAAGGCTGAGATCAGAAAGAGAAGAGCTTCTTCTTTGAAGGCCTAAACGGATTGAGTTGAGTACTCCTTTCTCTCTCTCGACACGCCACACAAAACAATCTCTCCAAAACTTATCACTGTCTCAACCAAACAATGAAATAACTTCAACTTCTCCCCGCACTTGCATGGTTAATGTTAATTTGTAATACCGTATTATTTTTATTATTATTATCCAAGAAACAAACACGCAACAAACCGACCACTAAATCTACAATAATACTCTAGGAAACATGTCATACGTGACAACCCAAACAATTACTATATAATCGAATTCGTGTAATTACTTATATGGTTATCCTTATAAAATCAAATACTTTACTATATTAAAGAGCTGTATCGCATATAGATAGTCACATCATAAGGTAGAGGAAACGTACAAACAAGACAGAAACTACAACTGCGTGAAACACAGAGCAGCTCATCTTAGAGTGACGATTTCTTCTGCGCTGGTTGGGTGGATAGCGACACAGTTGTCGAAGTCTGCCTTGGTGGCACCCATCTTCACTGCAACACCGAACCCTTGCAGGATCTCAGCGGAGGAGTCCCCGATAATGTGCAGCCCAACGACCTTCTCCTCTGGACCGGCACAGATCAGCTTGTATCTGGTGGGGGATTTCTCCGTGACCATGGCGTAGTACATGGCCGTGAATTTGGTGTTGTAGATCTTGATGTTCTCCTTGCCGTATTTGGCAACAGCATCGTCCTCGCTCAACCCGATGGACCCGGCTTCTGGGTGGGAAAAGACGACACTTGGGACGTTCGTGTAGTCCAGTTTGTCGTTCTTGAACTGCTCTGGGCCGAACAATCTGTTGGCCAACTTTCTGCCAGCAGCGATGGCAACTGGGGTCAGTTCCACTTTCCCGACGACGTCACCCAGAGAGTAGATGTTGGGGACGTTGGTGTTCTGGTACTCGTCAGCGATAATTTGGCCCCTCTCGTTGAGCTTGACGCCGATGTTGTCCAACCCTAGCCCGAGTAGAGACTTCCGGCCGATAGTCCAGATCACTTCGTCAGCGTCCTCGATGACCTCGTCGTCGTCCAGGTAGACCGTCAGCTTGTTGGTCTCGTGGTCCTTGGTGACTTTTGTCACTTTGGACAGCTTGTGGACGTTGATCCCGATGTCGACGTAGTGGTCCGTGACGGTGTGCTGGATGGACTCGTCAAATTTACGCAACACGGTCTCACCCCTGATGACAAGGTGCGATTCCGTGCCCAGTCCGTGGAACACACCGGCGAGCTCGATCCCGATGTACCCAGCACCGACGACAACGACCTTTTTGGGCTGCTGTTCTAGACGGAAGAACCCGTCCGAGTCTGTCCCGTACTCATACCCAGGGGTCGACGCAGGTAGGATGGGCTTCCCACCTGTGGCAATTAGGATCTTGTCCGCAGAGTAAACGTCCGTGGTGTTGTCCTTATTCTTGACCTCGACGTTGCCGTCCTTGTTGAACTTTGCCCACCCGAAAGCGATATCGACGCCCTCCTTGGTCAAGTTCCGCTCGTAGATCCCGTTCAGTCTGTGGACGTACGCGTCCCTCTTCTCCTTAAATTGCGGCCAGTTGAAGGTCAAGTTCTCCCTAGTCAGAGGGAACTGTTGGAACAGACCGTACTCGTTTGCGTCCATCACTTTCGTCGCCAAGTCAGAGGCGTACCACATCACCTTCTTGGGGACACACCCAACGTTCACACACGTACCCCCAAGAGCCTTCCCCTCGATCAGCAGAGTCTTGGCCCCGTACGAGGCGGCTCTCCTGGAGGAGGCCACACCACCGGACCCTCCCCCAATGACAATGTAGTCGTAGTGTTTCTTGATGGTACTGCTCATGATTTGCGAGTATCGGGCTAGTGTAGACTTCGTCTTGTCGGTAATTGTACAGGTACCTGGTCACAGCGACTGCTAGTTTCTGTTACTATATACTCTCCCCTTCAAACACAGGTGTCCTGATTATGTAATCCTCTTCGCTCCTATTATTTAATCACAATTGCACTGTGTCTCGACGATGCCATGCAGCGATGGTGGAACGTGTTGCAGTCGGGGAGAGCGGTAGACACGGTAGTATTACATCGTAGCAGTATATATACGTTTATGTGCTGTCCTTTCAGTTCTTTAGCAGAGTCCCTCGATGGATTCTTGATGCAGGGTCGATGCTGATGAAGTGTCTGGTGATGCGAGCGACGACACGATGGACGGTGCGAGCGTCGATGGTGTACACAGGGAGGGCACCCTCGATTCTGTCTCCCTGTGGTCCCTCTTGGCCCTAACAGTCCTGAAACCGCGCCTGCTGTAGAGGAAGACGGTGTTCACGACGCAGAAGATCGTCCACAGGACGCAAGTGGTGCCATATATCGTGCTGACGACCCTGAATGCGCGCATCGGGACATATCTGTTGTACTGGATGTACACCTCGTCGGAACCCAGCGACATGGTGCCCATCGGGAAAGTCATCCCCCAGAACCCGGTGTGGAAGTTGTAGATCCTGCGCGGCCTCCCAGCTGCGTTGACCTCCTTGTGCTTCCAGTAGGAGAGCATTGCAACGATGCATATGATCGTGAAGAAGTATCCGACGGCTAGCAATGCTAGCGCGTAGATGAGCCCTATTACTTTGAAACACCAGGGGACCGCAAGCAAGAGTACATCCTCTGCCGTGGAAAGGGTCCCACCATTGCCAGCACCGGGCGACGGGTAGTACCGCTGCGTGTACAAGAGCACGTTGTCCGAGAGGAGCAGGATACCGAATGCGCCTTGTCCCATGGGCCCCAACACGAGGAAGAGTGTGAACACCTGTGCCATTGGCGGGATCTTGAAGAGGTACAGTGACCAGAAGTATATGAACACGAGCACGGCGACGAACAGGATTGCGTGGAGCCAGATGAGCATCGTAATGACCATGGTGAGCAACTGTACGTTCCTGTTGAAAGTTCTGCCAAAGAGTCCCGACATGACCCATATCGAAGACGACGACGCTGCGACGACCAATGGGATGATTGCGAGAAGAAGCGTACTCTTCAGGTACTCTGCGGCGACCTTCTCGTGACCCTTCTCGTCCTTGCCCAACCCCTCTGGGAAGTAGTACTTGTGCCACATGACGAAGGAGAGCCCCCAAGCGATGACTATGGACACTGCGATGTCGTACCACCACAGTGCGTACACGAAGATCATAAGCCTACGGGCATCCCCCTGCGAGATGGAACCGATCTGCGTCAGGTTGAACAAGTAGTTGATGATGGTGACGAGCCCCATCGGGTACGTCCCCCAGAACACACTCTTGCGGATGTTCCGCACGAACTCGTCCACATACGCTGAGAACGAGTGTCTCCTAATGTAGTGCCACAGGTGCACGAGACACAGCACTTGTAAGCTTACAAATATGAGACATGCAAGGGCAAACATGATGTACGAACAGACACGTAGCCATTGCCCGAAGTAAGGGAACCTGTACAGTATATCGGAACTGATCCCAGTGCCCATGACGTATATGAACATGAAGGGCTCAAACTGCCCTATAAACCGGGAACCGAGCGAGGGCATACCCAGATACCGGAAGAGGATAGATGGATACACTCACTGCTGACAAGACCCCGGTAGAAGGAAAGATACAAGCAGGTTGCAGAGCGTTACACCGTTATATACCACAAATGCGGGGGGGAGGGCATCGCACGTCGAGGTTTTAATGCCTTTACCCATTTAGTAATCAAGAAACGGACCGCTTAAGACAGTTTTTGATGGTTTACACTCGGAGCCGCGCAGTGCAGTCGGTGCTGGTTGATGACTGGTCCCCCTGACTGGCCGATGACTGGTCCCCCTGACTGGTCCCCCTGACTGGTCGACGGGATGGTTGATGGGATGGTTGACAGGGTTCACGCCAGTAGTTCAAGTGAGTCACAGCTTGGGTGGGGGGAGGGGTGTCGTAGTTAGGGTTTGGCACAATGTAAGCCCACACCCAGACATACCCAATTAGGGTTTACAATTTTGTGCAGAAGCCCTAAGTAGGGCTTATGAATTAGGGCTTACATTTTAAAACCCTAATCAGGGCTTGCGTCAAACCCTAATTAGGGCTTACTTTGTGCCAAACCCTAATTAGGGCTTTTGCAAATTGAAAAACTGCTTCGAAACGCAATTCATCGCTGAAACGCCAACTGTCAACAAGTACAAACTGGTACGAACTGGTACGGTTGCTTAACGGAGAGTCCCTGCCATTCTATCACCGCTTGGCATTAATAGTGTACGCTTCTCCCCTCCCACACACACAATGTCTTCTAATCCTCAGAGTCCCATGATGGTGGCCAAACTGGTCCGCTGGAACAAGGAATTGAAGCAGAGGAAGGGACTGTTCCAGGGCACTACAGTCGATTTCTTCCGGTACAAGCGGTTCATCAGGGCATTGCACTCCGAAGAGTACACCAAGAAGTCCCGCAACCAGCCGGACCTGTACCCGCCCGTGGACCCTGCCAAGTCCGTCGAAGAAGACACGCAGGCGCGCGACCTCTTCGTTAGCTTGATCCAGTCCAGGATCGTGCTCCCAGTCACGAAGTTGCATTCTGAGGAACTTGCAAAGCACGACTTGAAACCAAATAAGGATCACCCACATTTGGCACCCACGGATAAAGCTATCCTTCAACCAGACGTGTACTTCATGTGGAACTTTAACCCGAAAACATGGCGTGAGCTGTTCATCGTCGTTGGAATCGTCGCTGCGTTGCTCACCCTTGTGTGCTACCCGCTATGGCCAAGGTCCATGAGAAGAGGCACGTACTACATCTCCTTGGGGGCCATGTGGCTGCTCTTGGCGTTCTTTGCCATCGCACTGGTCAGACTCGTCCTTGCGGTGCTGTCGTACCCACTGTGCAAGAACGGTATGTTCTGGCTGTTCCCCAACTTCTTCGAGGATTGCGGTGTCATCGAAAGTTTCAAACCACTGTACGGGTTCGGCGATAAGGAAACCTACTCATACATCAAGAAACAGGAGAGAGCAAAGAAGAGACTGCTTAAGAAACAGAAAATGGCAGAGAAGAAACAAGTCCCAGTCGCAGAGAAACAGACTCCAAAATTGGAAGAGATCCCCGACGAGGGCAATTGAGCCCTAGCATCTCATCTCCACACACATTTGTATAGTAGCACGCTTTCTTCTCCCCTCATGTATACAACCCACTATTATTATAAAAGAGATACCTACTTGACACGGCAGACTACTGTCCGTTTTCGCTTCTCATCGTGGTCCACTCTTTGGACCCGCTCTGTCTGCCCGTCTCCACGGCTGCAGAATCGTCGCCCGCACGGTGGGCTCCTGAGTGGAAACGATCTTGCTCGTCCATGCAGAACAGCTTGTACAATTCCGCAGAACTACGGCCCTGCCGCAACTGATCTGTAAGGGACGCACACACAAACTGTAAGTCTCCCTCGGAGATGCGGTCCCGGGGTAGAGCATTCTGCAGGATGTACTTCTCGCTCACGTCCTCGACACCAGAGTCACCGTACGCGATACAGTACGACATCTTCTTGTTCCAGTTCTTGCTGTAGATGTACGGCTGGTCGAACGATTGCTCACAGCTGTCGACGTGTACCCACCGAGACAAGTTCTTCGAGAAGTACTCGCACCAGACGTGGTCCTCCATGTTGACCACGTACCGTGTGGGCAATCCAAACGCCTTTAACACAAGTGTAAACACGTTGCACCACTCCCCGCACCGTCCGGTCCTCGTCTGCAACAGCTTCACCGGGTCGTTGTACCGGGGGAACCGCGTCTGCTCCAGACACCGAGTGCAACGGTACAGTTCCACGGTCCCACAGTCAAACTGGGACTCCTCTGCCGTGGGGCCCACAGCACCTTGGATTTCTTGGTGCTCGTTGGTCCCGCACTGGGGGCACTTGGGCTTGTCGCACCAGGTAAAGAAGTCCTGCTTGAAGTACCGCAGAAGCTCTTTGACGAGGTTGTCCGTGTACTCCGCCTCGCTATTTAGAACCATGCGGTCCACGTTACCGTATATCAAGTCCAGGTCGAAAGTGTCCAGCACGGCAGACTGCCATACCGGGTTGTCGTACACATGGCACAGTCTGCGGCTCGTCTGCACAATCTCCCTGGCGAATTGGCACCGTTGAACCACCGCTGCGAACCGGGAAGACCTGTCCGGGGACCCAATTCGCCTCTGGAACAACGAAACGACGAGCTTTTTGTACCTTTCGAGAAACATGGCAGCAGCAGCACCGTACACGTCTCCGGAATCCATCTGGACAACACGCTCTATGCCCTATGGGGGAGGGAAGCTTTACTATCTACAAAACACGGGCTGGCTGCTATTGCCCATAACGTATATATACAGTTTGCGATGAGGTGCAAATTTCACCAGTGACACTTTACACCAACTTGACAGGGAAACACCGTTGCTTGCCCACGCGGACTAGGAGTACCTGTGAGTCCAGCAGGTGTTCACTCCAGTCAATTGCATCGTGTGCTGAGGTAGAAGGGAGCGCGAGCCTGTCGGGCCCCCAGTAAACGGCCCCCTGGTCGAGTTTCCGCTTCGCCTCGGTCTTGGAACACTGTAACACCCGTGTGACTAGTTCTAATGGCGTCGCACGGTCCCGGGGGACCTCTGTGAGAATCCCGGCCTTCTCGAACAAGAGGGAAAGGTCTCCGTTCCCCGCGGCAGTCCCCTGGCCGTCACCGGGCTGGGTCTTGCCGAATACGATATCAGAGACCATCTGCGCGTCCCGTGCGTCCTCGACCCCATGGATCAGTTCCGTAGCCTCGTACGCCAACGTGGTCTGTCCGATCCGCGCCGTGGGCGACGCACGGTGCGTGGCCATGACCGTGGCGATCTGCTCCAGTGGGAGCAGCGTGAAGATCTTGAGAAACCGTTCGACGTCCGCGTCCTCTGTGTTGTAGAAGAACTGGTAGATGTCGTACGGGGTGTTGATGCTCTTGTCGATGAACACTGCGTTCCCTGCGCTCTTCCCGAACTTTTGTCCCGAACTTGTCGTGAGCAGTGGGCAAGTGATCGCTGTTGCGGGCAAGCTCGTGGCCTTCTTGTTCTCCCGAGCGGCCTCCGCACGGACACGCTCAATCAGATCGATCCCCGCGGTGATGTTCCCCCACTGGTCGTTCCCTCCGACTTGCACGGACACACCTTGCTCCGTGTACAAGTGGTAGAAGTCGTACGCCTGTAGGATCTGGTACGTGAACTCGTTGAACCCGAGCCCCGTCTGCGGTTGCGCGAGCCTCGACGAGACGCTATCCCTTGCGAGCATCGCCTGGACACGGATGTGTCTCCCGTACCGTGCGAGGAAGTCCAGCAT
This sequence comes from Huiozyma sinensis, assembly GCA_030705205.1. NCBI lineage: Eukaryota > Fungi > Ascomycota > Saccharomycetes > Saccharomycetales > Saccharomycetaceae > Huiozyma > Huiozyma sinensis. The sequence goes on from JANIWX010000129.1 coordinate 7,381, forward strand.
ATTGACGTCCTGCCACCAAGTCAGATTGTTCACGACGGTGTGTCCCGCTGGCTGTCCCTGCAGGCCCTGCCGCCTGGCATAGTACTCCGCCCCACGTTTGAAGAACGTCGTCAACTGCTGCGAGATCGCAGAGACGTTGTCCTCCCGTACAGAACTGCTCATCGCGGACCGCTCCGTGGTCCTCCCACTTGGGTCACCGACTTTCCCCGTCGCACCGCCGACGATATTCACCACGGGGGAACCGCGCACGTAGAAGTTCAACAGCACCATGAGGGGCACGAGGTTCCCCAAATGAACGGACCGTGCCGTCGGGTCCACCCCACAGTACAACTTCACCATCTGTGGTCGCTGCCTCACGTTCTCCAGCAGCACCTCCTCACGGGCAGACACCTGCGCCACGAGCCCACGCAACCGGCACTCCTCCAGCGCACTCCGAACGTACCGACGCACACCAACACGCACCGCAGTCATCCCAATGGGCAGCTCCACCCTCACCAACCACATCACCATCCAACTCCTCGACGGTTGTTGAAGCGATGACCTTTAAAAGTGACGAAAGTTGGACCCTCTCGACACCTGGGGAGGGACAGACTAGTGTTGCAGTAGGTGCTAGCCCTGTATACCTTTGGCGATGACCCCCCTGCAGCGTGCTGTTGCACTTGGAGTCGCGCGTGGGCGTGTTCGGCTGCTGAGCACCGCTCGGACACCGAGGACGCTTGACGAACTGGCACACATGGACACGCTCGACGGCGTGGACCCTCAGGTCGTGCAGCGGCTGATCCTGGACCGGTCGAGGGAATTGGAGGGCCCACAGCGGGGTGGGAGGGGGCCGCTGCGGATGTACGTTCGCCCTGCGTGGGTCGTGTTCCTGATGGCGTCGTCCTGCTACATGACGTGGCAGTGGGTGTGGTGGTCTCGGGAGTACGAACGGAGGGAGTTGCAACTCGTTGGGAGGGTCCGTGAGTTGGAGGGCATACTCGAGGAGACACTCTCCCGGGGCAAACAGAACGACCAACAACCTTGGTACAGGAGGCTTCTGACGAGAACTTGATGCCATATATGATTCATGTACATATACTAACTTTAGATACGATGCTATGAGACGAACTTGTTTGTGTTCATGAGGACGCATGGCCCACGTGTAGCTGGCAGAGAGTACACGTTGAAGGACGCGTCGTCCCCCGCGAGGTACACCTGGTTCGGGAACTCGTCAGGGAACCCGAGGATGTAGCCCGTGTCCTCGCGGACGGTGATGTGTGCGAAGTCTCTCTGCAGGTTCTGGTTCGGGATGCTTGCCCTGATGTGCTTCGATAGGAACTGTTTCAATTGGGCACCCTGTAAAGCGGGGGCGCCCTCCCCCGCTGCGGCGTGCTCCTCCAGTGGTCCCGTTTCGTCCTGTACTGGTGCCAATTGGAAGATGTGTATCGTGTCTGTGTCACCGACGCACCCGACGAGAGTCGCAGCGCGGTTGAAAGCGAGTTGCCGCAGATGGCAAGGTCTGTTCCCGCGGCGGAACTCCCTCATGAGCGGTTCCTGCGAGTAGAACTCTTTATCGACCCCGGTGCGGAACACTCTAAGGATTGTGCCCCTTTCGGAGCCCGTAGCGATGAGTTGTCCACTGTGGTCCACAGCGAGACACGCGATGTTCCCCCTATGTACACTGTTCAAGTAGTTGACGGGCCGCACGTTCAGTGCATCATAGACGACTATATCTCGGAGTAGTGTACTCTGCGGGTCATTCTTCGCCGTGTGGTACGCCGTGAAGCACAGGATGCTCCTGTCGTCCGTGCTGAGCGCCATCCTTGGCGGGTACCTCCCTCGCAACCCCGCAGTACCACCACCACCATCTTGAGTGCGGCCCAACTGTTTCTTAATCAGCGTGTGCGTTCCCTGTAGAGTGGTCTCACCACCAGCACCGGGGGTAGAGGACCAATTGCCACGGTCCTCCCACAGATCGAGCGTATCCAGCGGCTTCATGCATGAGATATCGTAAATGTGCAGTTTATCGTCTGCAAGCAGTATACACATACGCTTCCTGTTCATAACGACGTCTACAATCTCGTGCGGGAACACCAGCTCACAGATCGTCGACCGCCTCTTCGTGTTCACGATCTTGAGCTTCCCCTGCCGACCGGCCGCATTCTCCGCCACAGCCACCAGACTCGTCGCAAACAACATCTCCACGACGCAGTCACCACCACCATCGCCGTCAGCGTCACCACCAAGCTCCCCTGCCATGTCAAAACACTTCCCAAACGGGTCGCAGTTGTAAATACTCACACTGCGCGCCTCTTCCACCACACAGCACGTCGCATCCTGGTTAAACCGCAGTGCCCTCATCGCTCGACTCACTCCAACCGCATCCCATCCCATCATCAAACACACCCCAGCATCAAACACCTTCATCCATTCATCGCTTGGTCTCTGTTCGACTCATCGCTGCCTTCATTTTTTCCGCTGGCGGCGGGTGTAACCCGGTCTTTGCGCATTCGGAGCCGAACCGCCATTCGGCTCCGAATCGGCTCCGAATCAGTACTCGATGGAGTGCTTCGTCGACTGCGCGGGCCGGTCCGCAGTCGATGCTGATGCTGATGCTGATGCTGAAGACGTCGCCGGCGTCTCCGCTGTTGTGTCGTCGTCCACGGGGATGGACCATTCCTCGATCTCGAACCGTTTCTTGCCGTTCTTGAACGCCCAGTGGGATCTACGCTCGTGCATCTCACCGTACGCACTTAACACGGGCAGTTTAGTGACGTGAAGTAACCCATGTTGCACTTTCCCGGGCTGTGCCCTGTATATTTTCTCCAAGTACTGTAACATATCCTGTGGGAACGGGTCTAGATCAATGACACCATCAAACAAGCCCTCGATCTGGCATGCAAGCATCGGGGAAAGGATGTCCCGCGGGGTACTCGCCATAAGCACACACTGGCCGGAATGCTTCCTCACTGTGCTCTGTAGTCCGTGGACAAGTGCCACCGCGTATGAGGGGGCAAACGACCCAGGTGGGTACGCTGCAGGGTGTAGGAACTGCGGGGCAAGAATCCGCACAAGGGACCCGCGGTGTCTCTGCAATGCGGCCTCCAATTGTGCCAACACAGTCTGTACAGAGTGTTGAACAGGGTTGATCATCGTGATCTCCCCTGGGACCGAAGCAGCGGGGATCATCCGTGTCGTGATATCGAACTGAGCAGTGTAGTCTCCCGGTCCCTGCTCGGGTTGCTGGCCACCTTCTTGCCCTCGCTCGTCAGCAAGCTTATACTTCCAAGCGATCTTCAAATCAGTGTACCGTGTTGGTGCCCGCTGTGGGGGGTCGTCATTCAAATTCTGCACGGACAGTTTGGACTCCTCCTCAGCGATCCGAGTCTTCTTCACGTCCCTCCGCGAACCTTGGTACACCCCAGGAAGCTCTCTTGCGAAATCTGCGTTCCCAGACAAAACCACCAGGTGTGTCCCCTTCTCCTCGCGGGACGTCGCACCTTGTGCCACCGCCGTCCGGGCATAAACCACACTCTGGGCAGCATACATCTTGCACAGCACAGAACTGAAATCAGTAGTTGTCTCCTCCTCCACGAGCAACGACGACCCGAGGGGAAGCCCCATGTGCCCGAGGATCTTGTCCAGATCTCCACACCCAGTAGAAGTCACAAGGTTCGCACTGAGCGGGGACGGCCTGATACCGACATGCCCCGCAAGCGGACTCTCACCACCGCGAATATCCAATTGACTCAACCCGGCGGCAACGTCAGCGGTTCTTGTCGGGATACCGCCAGGTCTCCGGGGCAAACTGCGACCAGTGGCAGCGCCCCTAGCACCAGCACCACCGCTCCGACCATTGAGGACCTCTCCACGCTTCCTAAACGACATGATACAGTCTCTGCAACGGCCCTCTCAGCACAGTCCCCGGATCAGAAAGAAGGTCATCGCACAGTTCAACGTGTCTCAATTGAAAAGTTTTCAATCTTTAAAAGGAACGAAGGTCTTAAACAGCGATGAGGTTGCGCAGGTTTTGGGGGTGTCTGGTAGAGACTCCAATTGGGTCTCTGTGATGAGGTATTTTGCAGTGGGTGCTCTCCAGAGAAGGTGGCCTTGCTCGGGGAGGCTTTGCAGGGGACCGTTCGTTCGGTTTGAGTCCGTGACCGCGGGGACAAGTGTGAAATCCGGTAGGAGAGGAGGGTCCCGATGGTTTACGCGCGTTCTGCTAGGGTTTCTCGTCCCTTACACCGGGTACGCGGTGTACGTGACCGTGTCTGCTGCGCAGGAGATCAAGTACAGACACCAGCACTGCATTAAGGGGCTGGACAACCCGGAGGACCCACGGTTTTACAGCTTCGAGACCACGCGGATGAAGTATTCACCGTTGAAAGTGTTGGGGAGGTACGAGAACCCGTTCGTCGAGTACAGGATACAGACAATCTACGAATTCTTCTTCAACAGGATCGTGGAGCTCTTCGAACGGAACAGGGGCGGGATACCACCGGATAAGAGGCAGATGCGCGCGCTGATGCCCGTTCACAAACCAACATGGTCTGGGGGAGAACCACTGGATTACGAGTGCACGGGTAGTGTGCGACACGATGTTGTCGCACTGGAGGACGCGGTACCTGCCGCGGTTGGTGCCCATACCGCTGACACAGACGAACCGCCGCTTTACAACACATGGCTGGGCCAATCGTGCAACTTCGTCGTGTACAACGGTCTCAAGATACTCACAGACCCGATCTTCAGCGACCATTTGCTCCACGAGTCCCTCGGCCCGAAGAGGATCACCGAGGTGCCCTGTCCGATAGACCAGCTGCCGCAACCGGACGTCATCCTCGTGTCGCATAACCACCCGGACCACTTGGACCCGATGAGCCTGCAACACTGGAACGACGACAACAACCCGAACACGCTGTGGATAGTCCCCACGGGGATGAAGAAGTACCTCACGAGCAACAACATCTCGAACTTCATCGAGTTGTCCTGGTGGGACACCTGCGAACTCGTGCAACCGGACGGTACCGCTTACAACATCACGAGCACCCCTGCAATGCACTGGTCTGGGAGGTCTCTCATGGACACGAACGAGTCCCTGTGGTGCTCATTCATAATGACACACCGCGGTAAACCGGTCCTGTTCCATGCGGGGGACACTGGGTACGTCAAGGACCTTTACATCCGCATCAGGAACCAATTCGGCGCAGGTTGCCGTCTTGCGTTGCTCCCCTGCGGACAGTACTGTCCAGAATGGCACCAGAGGCCCAGACACATCAACCCATCGGAGGTGGTAAAGATCATGAGGGACTTGGAGGCGCAGAACGTGCTCGGAGTCCACTGGGGCACATTCGTGCTCAGCGGTGAGTACTTCCTGGAACCCAAACAGAAGCTGGAACTCCTGGCAGAGTTTGAGGGGATACGTGATCACTGTTACTGCCCGGAACTTGGGAAGACGGAACGGTTTTGACGCAAGATCAAGAACCGCTTGTATATACATAAAGAGATATCATTATCTGTACGGGTTATAGAGTACATTGTTACCTAATATTTACATGTGCAATGTCACCCACTTCCCCTTACTCCTTAAGGTACTGGATGTGGTAAGACTTGAGGACGCTCTCGGGCACCACAGCGGGGCTTTTCACGACGAGGTCCGACCCGTTTACGCTCTTCGGGAACGGCAGGACGTCTCTGATACTGTCACGCCCAAACAGCATCGCACACATCCTGTCAAACCCGATCGCAAACCCGGCGTGTGGCGGCGCACCCATTGCGAGCGCGTCGAGCAAGTGTCCGAACAGTTCGTGCGAGTTGTGGATGTCCAGGACGTTTGTGAATATGTAGTCTTGTAGCGCCGTATCGTGGATCCTTGTCGAGCCGCCGCCGAGCTCGACGCCGTTGATCACAAGGTCGTAGTGCTGTCCCAGACATTCCAGTGGACTCGTCTCCAGGTTTTGATACGTGTCCAGCTGAACCATCGTGAACGGGTGGTGAGTCGAGATGTACTTGTCCGCCTCGTAGTCAGGGTACTTGCGCTTTGTCCCCGTCGTCATCGTCGTCTCCATTGGTGAGAACAGGGGGAAGTCGACGATCCATGCACCAACGTCCGCCTGAGTCTCGCACAGGTTGGTCCGCCCCCAGGGTGTCGCCAAGATAAGCTGCCGCAACCTACCGAGTGGGGTTGGGTTTTCGAAGAGCATATGGTCTGGCTCCCTTGTCGAACCAAACACGACGTCTCCCCTCTGCAGGTTCAATTGCTTGTTGATAAGAGAGGTGTCCTCGAAGCTTGCCATTGGAGAGAACCGTTCGAACCAATGGTCCCGCACCTCGTCTGTATCGATTGGAACCGCCAGGGGTGTCCGTGAGTTGTAAAGGTCCGGATGAACCAGTTTCGTCCACCACTCACCTGACGGGGCGCTGCCGCCTCTGACGACGAGCAACTCGAACACGGGGAACCGTTCGTTCTCTGTCGCCCGTGCGTGGTAATCCTCAAGGGACGTTATTTGGAACGCTGGTGCGCGCAGGTCCGGCTTGTCGATACCGTATTTCGTCATGACGTGTCTGTAACTGAGCCGTTTGAGGGGTCCTCTAGCCTCAACGAGTGTGGGACCCTCCGCCAAAGTGAGCAGCGGACCCTGAACCGCATGTGCGGACCACACGGGGACGACCACGTCCTCGACGGTGCGCATGACGTCGCTCCCGGTCGCAAACGCCATCTCAAGGTCGACCTGCGTGAACTCGGGCTGCCTGTCGCGGCGGAGGTCCTCGTCGCGGAAGCAGCGAGCGAACTGGAAGTACCGGTGAACGCCCGAGGCCATGAGCAACTGCTTGTACTGCTGTGGACTCTGCGTGAGCGCGAAGAACCGGCTTCGCTGCCGCGTCGGGACGAGGAACTCGCGCGCTCCCTCCGGTGTCGGTTTGAACAGAAGCGGGGTCTCGATCTCTGTGAAGCGTGCTCCGTCGAGCACACTGCGGATCTGGAGGGCCACCTCATACCGGGACCTCAGCAGTTGCTGGTTCTCCCGCAGCCGCAGTTGCAGACATCGGTACTCCGGCGGGAACGCCCCAAGTGCCTTATTCCCTTGCAGTTGTGCTGGGGTCCTGTTCGCCGCATTGAGCACTTGCAACCGTTGCAACCGGATCTCATAACCACCGGCGTCACCACCATCACCAACCTTCCTCTCGAGGGACCCTGTCGCCTGGACCGCCGACTCAAGCGAGCAATCGACGAGCTGTGCACCTTGTGAGTCCACGAGCTGGATCGTGTCACCCGCGATGTCCCGCAGCGTCCCAAACACGAGGCTCTTACCGATCCGCTTGGGCCGTCTGTCGAGCCACCCGTTGATGGCCACGGTATGGCCCTCCTTGAACTTCAACAACTGCTTCACGGTCAACTGCGTCGCTTGGAACTGGAACCGCGCCGCTGTGGCAGCCTTCGCGGGGGGTCCACCAGCGTGTCGAACACTGCCCCAGACGCAGCGTGTCGGTATCATGCGTCGTTGAGTTGAGTTGGGTTCTGTTCGTCAAGACGTGGTTCGATTCGATATAACGTTGCACTACTTTATAACGTGAGCAGAGCCGGTTGGCTGGTGGTGGTGCTTGATTGTGCTACTTTCTCGCTGCTCTCTGCTGGCGCCGCTGCAGTCTCTTATTGCGCTCGAACTCTGCGAAGGCGCGGATATAGACTGGCACGTCCTCCCAGGGATCCGTATCGTCGTCGTTATCATTTGGACCCGCGGTGTCCGCCGATTGCTGCTTCTCTTGAGCCCTGGCCAGTGCGTTGCGGCGCTTCGCAGCGAGGACACTCGCTGGGAGGTCAGTCTCCCGTGGTGGGAACAGTGGTGGCCTTGCTACATCCTGTCTCTTACTGTCTAGTAGAGCCTTCTCATGTTGTAACTCTTGGGGCACGTTCTTGGCCTCGAGTAAGGGCAAGGGTGGGTCCCAGTCCCTGGGCCAAGTATCCCCCGTACTGGCAATCCTCTTAGCGGCCTCCCTGCGGCGGGACCTCCAGTACTTCACGTCGTCACTGAAGATCTCCCAGACACAGTGCGCACATCCAGACATGCAACAGTTGTCCGGTTCTCGAGGCCTCCCGGGGACACTAACCCCAGCGATGACCCGCTCCCCGAGACCCTCCATCCGAGAAGTTGCCCGCGGTGGGTCCCCGCGAACCCTGCCACCAAAGACCCTTGCCAAAGTCTGCTCCGGCGTCAGGGTCCCAGCCTTCAAACGGCCCTCAAACGTCATATGCACAGTGGCAGTGGTACTAACGCTCCGTGGACCACCCACAGTCAACACCTTCTTCATCATCATCGTCCTAGTGAACTTGTTGTAGTAGTTGTAGTAGTTGTAGTAGTTGTAGTAGTTGGTACTTGTACATAAGAAGTTATACTGTTTGAAGATCTGTGCACCGCTGGACGAGGTACCGCAACGTTGCGAGTTCCCTGTACTCTTTGTTCTTGGTCCTGGCGCTCCCCTCAGCTCCCTGCAACAGCTGTTCCAGTTGTTCGGCGAGTGCGATACACCGGGCGTACTCCCTGCGGTAGTACAGTCTACTGCAGGCGTCCAACAGGCGAAGCCTTGTGTGTTTCAAGTCCAGTCCCTGCGGTGTCCCCTCGAGCATCTGCAGGGGACCTTCAGGACCCTCCGCTTTGTCCATCCATCGTGGATCGCATACCGGTGGACCACCACCAGTGGGCGATGAGCCCTGGAACATCTCGAGCTGCGCGGCGTACGCGGCAGCGGACTGCGGTTTCCTCGCACGGGGTACTTGTACAGGTGCTGGCACCGGCACTGGCGTGTCCCTCGTCGTCATCGCGGTCCCGTTTGGTCCTGTAATGGTGGTGATGGGTGATGGTGCAGTCGCTCTCAAATTTGTTCAGTGGTTGAAGTGGGGGGGCGTGAGGTTGTGGCCTGGGGGCTGCGGGATGCGGATGCAGCTCTCAGGCTGTTTGAGGGACACGCGGTGCCACTGTACCTCACGTTGCATCAATCTATCCCGGTGGGAGCCAAAACTTACCTTCTCTTGGGGCCTATCCACCCGGAAGTGGTCCGATCTTGGCCCAGACTTCGCAGCGACAACCACACAACACACACACCACTCCCTCGACCCTTCACCTCGCCCATCAGGGCCCCAGGGACCCGCCATCACGGTCTACCCACCCCCCACGTGACGGTCCTCTGCCCGTCCGTCGCTAAAACTGCAAGACCTCGAAACGTCGAACTGTTCACAGTCGTGTCAAGACACGGTCCACGGAGTGAGGTGGTCGACAGCGACAGCTGAGAGTCTGTACACACACGCATCACGATGGGCAACTACTTCAGTTCGATGTTTGACCGGCTGTGGGGGACGAACCGGGAGTTGCGGATCCTGATCCTCGGGCTGGACGGTGCTGGGAAGACGACGATCCTGTACCGTCTGCAGATCGGCGAAGTGGTGACGACGAAGCCGACGATTGGGTTCAACGTCGAGACGCTCAACTACAAGAACCTCAAGTTGAACGTGTGGGATCTTGGCGGACAGACGTCCATCAGGCCGTACTGGCGTTGCTACTACGCGGACACCGCGGCGGTCATCTTCGTCGTGGACTCGACGGATAGGGACAGAATGGCCACGGCGGCGAAGGAATTGCACCTCATGCTACAGGAGGAGGAACTCCAGGATGCCGCACTGCTCGTGTTTGCCAACAAGCAGGACCAGCCGGGGGCACTCAGTGCATCGGACGTCTCGAAGGAACTGAACCTTGTAGAACTCAAGGATAGGAGTTGGTCCATCGTCGCGTCGAGCGCCATCAGGGGCGAAGGTATCACGGAGGGACTCGACTGGCTCATCGACGTCATCAAGGAGGAGCAGATGTAGAGCCAGAGAACTGTGCTACTGCGAAGCAGCGAAACGGGGGCTATACCGATGCACTATCCCCCAACTAGACTCACCATCGTATACCCTCCTGCGTAGGCTCCCAAGTACGCTCCTAGGGTCTACACTCCCTCCCCTCCCCTCCCCTCCCCTCTATATGTAACACCATTGCAACAACTACATACAACAACTACACGCAACTACATGCACCATAGCAGATGATGTTCTCGACGAGACTCGCTATGCGGGTTCTGCTGCGGCGGTCCGCGCTGCCGACGGTCAGGAGGGCTGCTTGGAAGGTCGGTGTTGGTGGGTCCGCCTTGGCGCTGGTCGCAACGGGCTACAACAGTTCACAGATCCGACTGGAGGGTCGTCCTGCGAGTTCCGTGGCCATCGGAGATACTTTCGAGATGAAGCTGTACTTGGAGTCGCAGCGGGAACTCGACGCAGCAAGGGCTCGCGAGAGACACACCGCGGTACAGCGGTCCCGCTCCCTCGTCGTACGGCTCTGCAAACGGCTTTGGTTCGCAATGGACGATCTGCTGTGGTCGCCACTGTGCACAGTCGTACGGTTTGCACACCTCGCTTTGCTCATTGTACCGCTCGCAGCGGCCTACCCTGTGTGTGCCACGGCCCAGTGGTACAAGTTCGTCAGGTTTATCTGCCAGCACGCTGGGCCCACTTTCATCAAACTGGGTCAATGGGCCGCATCCCGCACAGACCTGTTCCCGCCGGGACTCTGCGAGGAACTCTCGTCTCTCCACAGCAACGTAAGCCCGCACCCGTTCGCGTACACAGAGTCCACGCTGTGCGAGGTGTTCCAAGTCGAACGGCTCGACCAAGTGTTCGACGAGTTCCACCGCACACCCTTGGGCGTAGGGGCCATCGCACAGGTTCATGCGGCACACCGAAGGGACACGAACCAGTGGTGTGCAGTCAAGATCATCCACCCTCGCGCGGCACGCATCATCAACAGGGACCTCCAGATCATGCGGTTCTGGGCAGCCGCGGTCGACATGATCCCCACAATGGAGTGGCTCTCGCTCCCTGATGAAGTTGCCCAATTCGCGATCCTAATGCGTCTGCAATTGGACCTCAGGATCGAAGCGCAGAACCTCAATAGGTTCCATGAGAACTTCCCGCAATCAGTGACCACGAAATTCCCACAGGCCCTCGACATGGAACATACGACCCGCGACGTTCTCATAGAAGAATATGTCAACGGGTTCCCCATGGGGAAGTTCCTACAGGAGAAGACTCGCATTGGCGACCCGGAACTGACCCGCCGCGTCAGCGTACCCTTCGTCGACGCGTTCCTCCAGATGCTCATCCTCGACGACTTTGTCCACGCGGACTTGCACCCGGGGAACGTCATGGTCAGGTTCGTCCGCACCAACAAGCTCGGCACCCAGGTAATCTCCTCGGAGCAAGAGCACGACCGTATAGTCAACGAGTTGAAGCACTTGTCCCAAACCCACAGCGACGCAGTCACTGAGAAGCTTGTCCAGTTGCTCACGGACTACACGCCACAGATATGTTTCATAGACGTTGGGCTCGTCACAGAACTCAACGAGACCAACCGTGTCAACTTCATCGACTTGTTCAACGCGCTCGCCAGCTTCGACGGGTACAAAGCTGGTGAGTTGATGGTTGAGCGGTCGCGTACCCCAGAGACGGCGATCGACAAGCAAGGGTTTGCCTCGAAAGTGGACCGGCTCGTCAGGGAGGTCAAGCAGCGGACTTTCACGCTGGGCACGATCTCGATTGGCGACCTTCTCGAGCAGATGCTTTCGATGGTCCGTTCGCACCACGTCCGCATGGAGGGCGACTTCGCGTCGATGGTCATTGCGATCTTGCTTTTGGAGGGGATCGGCCGCCAACTGGACCCGGACCTCGACTTGTTCGAGAGCTCGCTCCCTTTGCTCCGCGAGTACGCGATGAACCGCGAGGCCCGCTCGTTCCTCAACAGCACGGACATGTGGCAGATGGGTGCGCTGTGGGTAGCCCTAGAGACCAAAAAACTCATGCACTTGACCATCAAAGAGATCTACAACCTGCTCAAGACGGACCAACTGTGCCCGAACTACTAATACTCTCCCCCCCCAGCGTG